>CAKNWW010347081.1:0-15926 GCA_932074435.1 Andricus kollari | reverse complement strand
ACGAATTCGGAGAAGTCTGTTCGTTCGAAGGACATAAAATAATATAAAGAATTCAGATGAATTCAGAAGAAATTAACTAATTCAAGTATTGCAGAACATACAGGAAATTATCTGAATTCAGGAAATCCCAAGAGCTCAGAATATTGAAGCAATTCAGGGAGTTCCGGTAATTTAGATTTTAGAAACTTTATGGAATTCCATGATTTCTTAGGATTTTAGAGAATTCAGAGAATTAAAGGAATTCCCAGAATTAAAACAATTCCGAGCATTCAAGGGATTCACCTTGTTGTCAACCGGGACGGTTCCACTGTCAAAAACTCAATGAGAAGCGGGGTGCAAAATTACAGACCAGTTTGAATTTCATAATCTTAAATTTTCCTTTATTCATTGACTTTCACAAACATCTTTCTATCCTTTTCCTAGGATTTCTTGGTCTTCTCTGATCCGATCTCATTCACCCCTTCTTCCGTCATTGTAGGTACACTTCAGGACCTCCGGTCTGGTCAGGCCTTTAGAGGCACACTTCGAGACCCCTGGTCCCGTCTCACCTCCAGAGGCTCACTTCGGGACTTTGGTCCCGTCTCACCTCCAGAGACACACTTCGGGATTTCGGTCCCGTCCCACGTCTAGAGCCACACTTCGAGACATTCGGTCTCGTCTCGCCTTCTCCTCCAGTGTATTCCTTGGAGATCGGGATCCTTTTACATTCAATCCATACCAACAAGTAATGCTACAACCAGTTCAAGAAACAAGAAACGTTGACCATTGCCGTTAACAACATTAGGCCACCGCGCGACAACACCCCCGTCGGGGACTCCACAACCATCACACTACTGCGCGCTGCGAAGAAGCCAATATCACTCACTCTTAAGTTTCATCTGATTTCGCACACACATCTAGACCTCCTACAGTCACAATTCGGCAATAATGACGGTTTCCCTCTACCAACGTTGTTTTTGTCACCGAGACTTCTCGGGATTTGTTCACAAATGACGAACACCATTTCGGGACACAGGTTGATGGGTTCGCCCGTCGGTAATACACATAATTAAATGTGACTTTGAAATAATCTTGAAAATGATCTAAATCAAAGAGTATTAATTAGAATATCTCTTCGATGTGTGCCACGTCTGTATAATAAAAATAAGGGACCAACTCATAAACAGAGTAGCTTACAAGAAAAAAATGTGTTACATTAAAACAATTTAAACTGTACGGTATCAAATGAAGAATCATTTAAAAGTGAATATTGTGATACTGATAAAAAGGAAAGATGAAAATAACATTTATACATTGTAATGTTTTAAATTAAGCAATAGTTAAAGCATCGGCAGAGATAAGGGACCCTCCATTAAGTAACACTATGCTACGCGCACTCCCTCTAATGTGTTACGTAATTCATGGATAGCCCCTAATGTTGCATTACTCAAAAGTCGTATATTACAATTATCTTCATAGTATGACATAATATTCTTGCCAATCGATTTTTTCTTCTATTTCTTAATATATTTATCATAGAATAAACTGTGTGTCATATAAAAAGTATATTAACATATGCGTGTAGTTTAAACAAAGCAGCTGGCAAAGCAGATTTATGTTGATTCGACGTTATCTTTGATAAAGCTCCATTTACACAAATTGAACACTTTTTGCATTGCGATAGAAAAGGTAAAAATCTCAATGAAAAGTTTAAAATCTGTAATTAAATACTAACCGAAATTTCAAAATTTAATAAGTCGTATATCAACGCACTTTCAAGTCTAGCATATGTTAATTTCAAGAGGTTTAATAATTGCGCAGTTTGAAATTTAGCTTAACATTTTCAAATTTGTCATTATTCACATTGAGATTTATATTGTATTGAGTACACTTACCACTGAATTTTAGAAGAATCACAAGGGTAAGAAGCAGAGTGCTGATAAGGATCTTCATGTTTTTGGGTAGATTTCCTAAACAGAGACTGATAAAGATTGAAGGTATTCACTGCTATATATGTTAATCACTATCGGCGAATACTACTCAGAAAATCTACATAATTATAAATATATCCAATGCGTGGCGACTACGTGGAAGAAGTATTACGATAGCTTTCAAGATGGAACAAACATTTAGAACTACGAATATCATTGAATAAACTTTGCACGCTGTTCTACTAATCAAATAGCTAAATAGTTTCATATCTCAAGTGAATATTATTCTCAGCGAAATTAACCTAGCTTGTGAAAGCATAATAGCACAGTAAGAATAATTATTTCATGTATGATTTACACACCGAAATATGAATAATCTCAAACGGAAAACTAAATAAACTTCATAAAAAATTATCAAAGTTGTACAGATAGGAAATTAATACTAAACAACTACGTAGTTATCAATAAAAGCCTTAGAATTAAAAAGATGCCTCCACCTTTCAATAATGAAATTCTTCGTACAGGTGTTCTAAAAAAATCGAGTAGTAGAAGAACAATATCAAGCGCATCGGTTAACATTCACCTTTGCTGATTAACAACCTAACAGTACAAGTGAAGTGAGGCTCACGTAATTTCTGAACGAGGCCCCCAACCGAAAACATAAAATTTCACCAAGGGAAAATTAACCTCTGTGGCTGTATATGCCTCTCCATGTACATTTCTAGTTACGAGTTCCATTCCTTCCACTGCTGAATTTACAGAATTGACCGTTACTCCAAAGTATTTATTACTTTATTACGCTTATTTTATCAATTTAATTCATGCTTTAAATTACGAATATATAAAAGTACATCTGAAAACTATTATCATTGAAAGCGAACTCACCTGTTCGTAATTTCGAATAAGTTTTTTTTTTATTATTAAACATAATCCATTGTAAGTTAGAATTGTCGGCTTTATAAAATTTCAATTAGAATCACGCATGTAATTTGTTCACTGGGGTTTGATTAAGCTCAATTAAAATGAAGAATAAAGAGAGCTTCGACGATACTTGTATGTTTTCATCGAACAAAACAGGTCTAGTTACGGAGCTCGTTAACCGTGGACTATCAACGGATGGTGGTGTCCTTATCTTAAGCAAGCGGTTATAAAAATTTAAACGCACGTCCAGAAATGAAACCGAATTTTCAGATCTCGCGGATGAGATAAGAGAATCGAAAAACTCATCTTTTTGTACGATACGCGGGAAATGTATGCTTCAGATGCAAAATGAGTAAAATTAGATTCAGCAATTGTGGTTGCTGAATTCGCAAATTATAGCAACCCGATTGAAGATCAAGTAGACACCGGTAGGAATAATGAAAATCATGGATACCTGATATGACGATCAGCATCTTATAAGGGATCGGCGTCGGCCGTTAGATCAATATAGCTGATCGCGAAATACCTTCTTTTATGAGCATGACCTTGACTCATTCGACCCGTTCATGACCGCGAAAGATTCGGGTAGAGGCCGAAATGCAGACCTTCGTAGGATGAACTCGCGTAATCTTTCCCGTCGTGATAAATTATTTAATAGCCAATATCTCGAAGATTCATTTGAAAACAATCGCCTTAGTCATAGTGGACAACATCGAGATACCAGAAATTCTTATCGACATACCGAAAATCGTTATGAAAATCCGAATCATGATTCTAGTTCACGAGTATATTCCAGAAGTCGATTCACTGGGAATAAAGAACAAAGCTGATATTAAAATATCGAAAGTGCTTATCGATTTCTCACAGAAAGACCACGAAATATCCCTCATACTCCCTTTCTCACCGCAAACTCTAATTATGAGCTTTATGTAGAAACCCTTCCTAGAAGTTGTAGTACCGCTATACGACCCAATCGATCCCATGTAACTTTTGAGTCATCTGTAGACCCTTTTTATGAAAATACCCGTCGCCCAGTTTATTATAATACCCAGTTCTATTCCCGCCGTGTTTTGTTGCATAACTATCTCAAGCGTCTGATGGATGGTCGATTTATCGTTTCAGTTAATAATACAGTTCTGTTGCGCTCATTACCCTTTTTCCTGTCAATTATTGCCTTAAATTGGTATAGGAAAATGCAATTGACGTGTCATACTTCTGATTAATTGACTTCCGCCTTCCGCTGTAGATTAGGAGATTTAGACTTGCATTTGAATTAAATCAAGAGATCCATAAGAGAAATCGAGGAGAGCGAAAATCGGTAGCTGACTACCTTTCGTGCCTAATATCTATGTTCGGTCGTATAGATACCCCATTTTCTGAGGCAGAGGAGATAAGTCGCGCTTATCATAACTTACTACCTTGGTATCAGCTAACTATGCAGCGATGAATGGTGCAAAACGTTTCACACCTAAAAGAGCTAGCAAAGCTATATCGGCAGAGATACCCAATTTGGCATACCGTGATAGAATCGACCGAAAAAAAATAGTTTCCTCTTAACTCAAGAGCCTAACCCGAAAACGTTGTAAAAATCACAACGGAAACCTGAAATTAGCCAACTTAGCCTACTTGCCTCAATTGCTCGGGAAATGCGACAGGGCCGGGGAGGCGTTAAATGGACTCAAAGAATCTCCTATATTATATTTTAGGCTCGAAATATTATATGCGAACGAATTTGATTGAATTGACCCTTTTGATACTGGCCTTTTAGAGATTTCTGAGTCGAGATGCAAACTGGATTCAAGGAGTATACTAGACCACTCTAAAATTCAAAATTTCACTTCTTGACCTGGCGTGGAACTGTATAATACTTTTTTTTCATAATTTTTTATTTTTAATCTCCCAGCACGACTAGTAGGTGCTCTCTAGCCGAGGCCTGGATTATTACTGTTGGGACTACTGGTACCAGAGGAGATCTTTTGCTGATGTCAGAATGATTTTGGGCTACATGCTGTCGCCAATGGTTCTTACCTGAGAGTAAGTAGAATAATTAACCGTAAGTAGATTAATTAAGCCGTCGCCCCAACTTTGCCAATAAGCGTCCGAGCCACAAGAAGAAGAAGGCATAGCTGAAGGTATTGCGCCCTCTATATCCAAGATGGTGCCCACAGCATACTCTCCCTGTTCCAGCTGCTTCAATTTTTCCACGACAGTATCAGGCGAGCGGTGCACCCCTAAAAAGACGTATAAAAAAACGAGTTGACCGACCAGATAGTTTCGCCAGACTAAAACCTTTTCTAATCGATGTATTACGTTGTTGCGAACAAAAAACCTGAGTGACATTTTTACGTACCAATGGTCAGTAATTTGTTATTAACAAAAAACTTGCAAAATTGAAAAGGATTCAAAAACCGATACGAAAAGACATTTATTATATATTTTGGGCCAAAATATGCTCTTTTTAACTCCTGTAATTTTTTCGAAACACGCTTCGTTTTCGAGCTACGAGCGATTTAAGGTTGAAAAATAACCAAAATGCTCTATTTTCTTAAATTTTTTTCTCGGTTTCTACTGGAGCTTTCTGAATTTTCTTTATTCGAGGTTACTCGTCGAAAGTTGTATTTTCATACAACATTTTTTTTATCCTGGCGATTTTCTTTCACCTTTCAAGATTTGAGATCAAAAACTCGTGAAATTCACCGATTCTCCACGAGCGGGCGAGTAGCCGGAAAACAAAATATCGGTTCGCGAACTATTGATATAGTAACTGTATGCTTTTTAATTAATTATAATATCGCATAGTTATTTAAGATTACGAATTATACCTTACATTTAAACGAAGAATAAAGAAATTAAATGTTTTTACAAGGAATGCATAGGGTAGGGTGGGGCGAGATGAGCATAGTTGTCTTTTTCACGTCAGTATTTAAAATCTGCTAATTCATTGCTTAAAAGTAAGTTGTTATATATATTCTACAAACCTTTTTTATTTTAATTTTTCCAAGGTAAAAGTAAATCAAAAAGTATATACGGGATTAGAAACGAAAATAAAAAAGTAGTGCGCTTGGCTCATACCGCCCCATGCCTGGGGCGGCATGAGTCAGGCACTGGGGCGAGATGGGCCAGTTAATTAAATGGCTTTTTATATATTATTTATTAGTAAGAGGATTGTCAAGTTAGAGCATTATAAAACAGAAACATACATTACACATATTTTTCAAAAATGTTACGCAACATTTAAAGTATTTAACGTTAAAATGATGCAATCCTTAATCCTAACCTCTACCGTAACTAACTCTACAAACAGTGAATAGAAAAACCACTGACTGCTACACTAAGAGGTTAGGTTAAATCACAGGAAGCAGTGACTCATACCGCCCCAGAATAGTGGCTCATTCCGCCCCATATGACACTTGCAAGTAAAATGAAAATTTCACATATTTTTGTGTTACAATTATATAAAAATCGGTTAAAAACTTAAGGTTTATTGAATAAGCTATCTAAATAACCACTGGAAAAACATCTAATATCTAATTTTGTCTGATTCTTGAACCTTCTAAACAAATGCAAAGTACCAGAATACAGGTCTTAAAATTTTTACTTTCGTTTTTTCCAAATTTATTCAACATTAAGCGAACATTTTTTAAAAAGAAGTTTCATAACGTTCTTCCTGATATTAATGCAAAGAACAATTACAAAAGAAATGATAGATTACGAGAAAATTGAGTGGCTCATCTTACTCCCTATGCTCATCTCGCCCCACCCTACCCTATAATAATAACTATTTATTAATACAAAATATACATTAATGCTAAAATATAAACCCTTATTTATATTTATTTGTAACTATTAGATGAACAACTAATCTTCAGTCTCACATTCAGTCCCTGCTTCCATATCGTCAGTTTGTGTTTCTAGATTTTTACATTTTATAGAGCAAGAGCATAGATCGCAACATTTAAAACCTTGCGGTAAGCAAGAACAAATTTTTTCATTGCTGCGGAGGTTTGCAAGAACGCGGTTAGTTTAAATTTTGTTTGAATATCGTATTTTTAATATAAATGTTATAATAGTTTATATTCAAATATAAAAGTATATATCAATAGTTCGCGAATCGATATTTTGTTTTCCGGCTACTCGCCCGCTCGTGGAGAATCGGTGAGTTTCACGAGATTTTGGTCGCAAATCTTGAAAGGGGAAAGAAAGTCGCCAGGATAAAAAAAATGTTGCATGAAAATACAACTTTCGACGAGTAGCCTCGAATAAAGAAAATTCAAAAAGCTCCAGTAGAAACCGAGAAAAAAATGTATGAATATGCCGCATTTTGGTTATTTTTCGACCTTAAATCGCTCGTAGCTCCAAAACGAAGCCAAAACGAAGCCAAAAAGTTATTAACTTGACCTCATATGCTTTCTTGATATATAACATTTTACAAATCCTTTAATGTCTGAAAATACTAATATCAACATTACAAAATTTAGTTTTTACAGTTTTATTTTAAATTTGAAATAGTTGTAATTGGAAATTATTTGTAAATAATTGTAAAGTAAATTTAACAAAATTTATGTTATAAAGAAATATCTTAGGAATTTAAAAGGACAAAACAATTTTCTAAGGTAGTTCTTTGTAGTATTTTAATAACAAATGAATCTTTTTTTAGAATTTGTTTCCTTGATTCTGCCCCAGGGTCAAACATGGTATAAGAAACTGTCGTGAAATTTCAAATAAAAACTGTACTCTGTATACATTAATTTAAAAAATTAAAATTATTTATACTTTTTATAAATATTCCTGAATGTTATTTGAATATCTTACACATTGATATTTATTTTAAAAACTGTTGTAAATAGTTGGTCATTTTTTAAATTTTACGACATTTGTGTACCATGCTTTTTGCATTATTCCGATAAAATATTAAAGTAAGTAATAATAAATTGTCAAAAAATTATTCAAGGTAAACTTAATTCATTATTGGATCACTCTGTTTGAACAGTTAATAATAAGTTTCAAAATTAAAAAAAAAACGCGACTTTCTCACTTTATTCTAAGAGAAAAGCGCTGAAAATAATGATAAATTGTTAAAAAAATTTACATAAACATATAATTGTTAGTATTAAATAGTATTTCATGCATTAGAAAAAATTATTATTAAAAAAGCCAAAAAAAATCATAATTATCGCCAAAAAGTCGCAAAGCCAAATTTATCACTTACGGGTTTTTTTTTAACCCTATTAAATAGACTTGTGGGGATGTCTTATTATTGTTTCTTATTATTATTTAAGCTGACTTAGGACGGTTTTAAGGCGACAATGATCCGATTTGAATGAAATATCTAAATTTGCAACCAAAAAAATTAGAAGGGCAGCTTCAATGTCTTTGAATAAACCAAAGGATTCGTTCTTGTTTTTTTTCTTCATAAACTCAATGTTATCTGTAATAATAATAATACTTGTAATTTATCACTGAAACTACGAAATCGGAGCCACCATTTTCTTTTTCAAATTATTAATTTGAAATCAGCTGCCCGAAAAATCCCCACATTAGAGCCGAAATTTGGTTTTGAAAATTTGTATTTTAAAGTTTAACTCAACTCCCTAAAAATCCCTGTACAGTAAATTTCATTCCGATTGGATAGTGAAATTTCTTGCATTCAGATTTCAAAGTTTATGGTTCAGAAATTCTAGATAAACACGATAAAAAAAAAATAAAAATTTGTAACTCGAGGAAATAAGTAGTAAACAATTTTTATTTTGATGCAATTAAAATTGAGCGAATTGAAACTGTGTTTTAAATTGAACACTTAGTTATAATAAACAGCCTTAGAATTGAAATATCATGTATCAAGCTTTGCTTAATATTTAAGTTTACACTACCGGCGAAAATTACACACACACGCCTGCATCTTTCAATAATCAAATTCATCGTAGGGATGTTTAAAAAAAATCGAGTAGTAGGAAAGCAATATCGAGCACATTGGTAAACATTTATTTACTTTCGCTGTTCAGCATCCTACCAATTGATTACCTACAAACACAGGAAAAAAAGCTCCCAAAATTTCTGAAGTAATTGTAGCTCTGTAAATACAAAATATGATGTTATAAGGAAAAACAACCCGTTCGGTTACATCATTTGGTTCCCATAATCGTACATTTCCTTTTGCGAGCGCAATATATGCCGGTATGGGCTCACTTGGTCCAAGATGTAGCGTTAGCCTATAGTATTTGCCACCATAAACGATAAACCACTCTGTATCAGAAGGTTCCATAATGTCTGCCTCTTGAACAGAAAATAAAGATTTGTGAATTTAAAAAGAATGGAAATCAATCTTAAAATTAAACGTTCTTTTTTAAAATAAGAGTTCTGTAAAGCATCAAAAAAGAGGGATGGGATGCAGCTAGTTTCATAAAATTAATTACTTCTTTTGGTTGAGTAGAGTAATCATAAAGTTCGTTACTTTTATAGTTCATTTCGAAATATAGTTCAAAAGTTTTGTTACATTTCCCATATTGTTTTAATTTTCTTTACATGGAGGAGGGAAGTGGTAAAAAATTGGCGAAAAATCTGTTAAGTAATTTATGGATTGCCCCTTACTCTTGGGTTTCGGTGCTCTGACACCCATGAGTGATCCATCTTTCGTCACAAATATAACCGTTTTAAAGCCTCCTATTAGAGCGAGACGGACTAGAAAATTTCGCTTCTGATAAAAGTAGGATTGAAAAGGAAGTTCCATTTTCTCAAAGTAAGCTTGCACTACTTTCCCATCTCCAGCTAGCCACAAGAAAACTTCGTGCTTCATATAATCGATTTTCGTATCAAATGGGCGTTCAAGAGGCGGAAAGCGTTTTTCTCCCGGATGAAATGGCGCTACAGTGTTCCCAATTGGGCGTCCGGCCCCGGGACGGCGCCCCCCGCGCCTGCTCTTAGAGCCTGAACTTGATCTTGGATTATCAGCACCATTTAGTTCTGTAAAAAGAAAAAAAAGATTTATAATTAGGAAAAAAACAAGTATCAATCTAAAAAAAAAAAACTGAACAATTCTATAGTGAAGCACTTGCAATGAAACAATTCGATACCTCCATCTTAAAAAAGTTCACTGGGAGTGAAAGTCTAAAACGACCACTCTGATTTCCTGCCATTACTTGTATTTGGAAATACATGCAATTTCCGCAATCATCTGAATTTCTTAAATTCGAGGGATTTTATAATTTCTAAGAATTCCGTGAGTTCGAAGGACTTTAAAATAATATAAAGGATTTAGAGGAATTCAGAAGAATCAAATAAATGCGAAGATTGAAAGGCATTCAGAAAATTCTCTGAATTCAGGGAATCCAAAGCAGCTAATAGAGATGATTACAATAAGAATGTTGAAAATCTTTTACAAAATAACATATTATACAAAAGAGTAAACACCAACTTAGTTTCAACCATTGAAGATAAATGCAACGATATTATATCGAGATGGGAAAAGAAAAGGTATATAAATGAGAATTTAACTTATCGTTTAAAAAATCATGGGAGTATTGTGGCCAAGGCTTACGCTCTACCTAAAGTTCATAAACCTGACCTAAAATGGAGATTGATAGTATCTTCTATTGGATCACCTACTTACAGCTTAGCAAAATTTTTATCAAATACTCTTAAACATGTTTCTGGTACGACTCGTTGCTTTGTCAAAGACAGTTGGGATTTTAAAGAAAAAATTAAAAATATACATGTACCTAGTTTTCACTCATTATTATCTTTAGATGTCACTTCAATGTTTGATAACATTCCGTTAGATTTACTTTCTGATTAAATAGAAGAAAAATTACAAGTTTACAAAAATTTAACAAACATATCAAACTCTGAAATGTTAATAGCTATTAGAACAGTTTTTAATAATACTGTTTTTACTTTTAACGGAAAATTTCATAAACAGATATCAGGATGTCCGATGGGATCTCCCTTACCTCCGATTGCTTTGAATCTTGTTTTAGAAGGTGTAGAAAATAGAGCATTAGCAAAACTAAGTTTTAAACCATTGTTCTATAAAAGGTACGTGGATGACGTGTTTATAATAGTTCCTACTGATAAAATTCATGAATTAATTAACACATTTAACAGTATTGAAGAATCCTTACAATTTACTTTTGAATCGGAAAATACTAACACTATAAATTATCTAGATATGTCAATTATAAAAACAGAAAATGGAGCTTTAATTACCAATTGGTACAAAAAATCTTCATAAACCGATTAGATTGCAGGAAAAAACACGTCAAATTGTAAATATATAAACTGTACGAAAGAGGAAAATAACAGGTAATCATTGTAGTGCTTTAAATTGAGCGATATTTGAAGCCTCGGCAGAGATAAGGGACCATCCATAAATTATGTAACGCAATCTTCTGATAATTCCTTTCCAATTAACGCTTTCTCCGACTTTTACCTCTAGTTTTATTCAATTGAGTAACACTATACTACACCCCTACCCCCCTTTTCTCTACGTGTTGCGTAATTTGTAGATGGCCTCTAACGTTGAATTATTGAAAAGACTTTTATTTAGAACTATCTTCATATTATGACATAATATTCTTGCCAATGGATTTTCTCTTCCATTTCTTAATAAATTTATTATAAAATAAATTGGGCGTCATATAAAAAGTATATAAAATTATGTTCATAGCTTAAGCTAGAAATTTGTCTTGATTTATCTCTAAATTTATCTTGATTCAACGTTATCTTTGCTGAAGCTTCATTTACACAAATTAAACACCTTTTTTATTTCAATAGAAAAGACAAAGAAACTCAATGAAAAATGAAAAATTGATTAATGAACAAAAGGCTTGGGAATGAAGCAATATGAGGTATTGAAAATGTAAAGAGCAAGCAATTAAAAAATTAAACATGTTGATGCCTAAGAATAAAAAACTTCAAAATTTGCCAAGTCGTAAGTTAACGCGCTTTTGAGTCTCACATATGTTAAGTTAAAAAGTTTTACATTCAGATTTTTATTACATTGAGGACACTTACCACCAAAATTGATAAAAATCACGATGGGCAGAAGCAGAGTGCTGATAAGGTTCTTCATATTGTCAGGTAAGTTTCTTCATCGGTGATTGCGTAATTTGGAACATATTCACTGCTATATATAGTCATCACTATCGGTGAATATGGCCCGCAAAGTCTACAGAATTATGAAAATATCCAATAAGTAGCGACGACGTGGAAGAAGAATTGCGATAGCTTTTAAGCAGGAACAAACATTTAGAATCACGAATATCATGTGATAGACCTTGTATACAGTCCTCCTACTAATAAAATAGCTACATAGTTTCATATCTCAAGAGAAGATTATTTTTAATAAAATCAGCCTAGTTTGTGAAATATTAATAGTACAAGGTCTCGGCAAACATTCAGAATATTTTTTCTTTGAATGTATTTTAAAAGTTTTAACAATTTTATCAATTAAATAAATTATAAAAGTTATAATTGTTTGAGAATAACAATTGAAACTTCAGATATTTCATCATAATAAATTGTCTTTTAATCTATTATAATTATTATTATATTGTAACCTCGTATTACCGTAAATCTTGCTTAAGCAAGATTTTCGCGAATTTTTAACCAAAATAATTACTTTTTATTGAAATTCACGAATTTTGAACAAAATAGATGAATTTCTACCAAACAGTGCAATTTTCAATCAAGAAAACTAATTTTCTATCGAAAAAGACGAATGTTCGATAAAATATATGAATTGTTAGGAAAATATAAAATTTTCAACTTTTATCTAAAAGCAGATTTTAATTTTAAACAAAAAAAGAGTTTAACTTACCAAAAAAGACAAACTTTCAACATTATAGTTGAATTCTGAACCAGGAAGACGGATATTTATCAAATCTGTATAATTTGTCTAAATTGAAACTTTTCAATGTTTGAACGACTGAGAGAAAGTGCCCAAAATGTTGCAACCTTTTAACTTGGTGTTTCAATAAGCAGGGCAAAACGAGACTCGGCACGTTTTCTTGAGACTGTAATCCTCCCTCAATAGACCTTTGGTACGTCCTTTTGTATGTCCTTTGGTACTTCTTCTGATACGTCGCTTCTGACTTCATAATCCTTTCCTTTGTACCAATGTATGAAACGTTGAACTAAAAAGAAAATATTTAGGCACTTTTCTTCAAATAGGAACTGACGTCAGAAATGACATACAAAAGGACGTACCAAAGTACGTAATTTTGTATCCCAATTTGGGAGGTCCTTTGGTACGTCCTTTGGTACGTCCTTTAGTACCCACTTTTGTACGAACTATTACACGTACTTTTATGCATATTTTTTTACGTCCTTTTGCTACGAAAATACCCTGGATAGGATCTTCGGTTTATTTCTACGTCCAGGTCAATTATTCCTCGAAGTTTCAGCATAACCCCTTCGGCGGCCAGGTCGGCTTCGGGTGGGCCTGGCTGAATTCCGCGGAGCTGTTGTGGGGTGAGGACGCGGATTTTTACGGATCATCTGATGAGCGGGAATCTGCCAAGGCTTCAATTTCCTTCCCCTCAACGTATATCCAGAGATGATGTAGTTTGTTTCGATTAATGCGGACGGCGGTTATTGTGGGTTGGTAGGATTGTTGTCGGTCGGTCCTTGGGAGTCCGCGGTCCTTCTCCAGTTTTCTTGATTTCCTTCTGTGTCCGCCGCCATTCTCCGGTTTCCCGAAGTTTTATTGGACAATACTGGACAGTCTCGATGATAATGGCGACCAGGACAGAAGTGATAGCGTGGTACGCTGTCGTAAACGCGGGCAAGTGGCGCGCTAGTCGCTGGTTCTGCCATTTTTTATTTTTTTCGTTGCGGTTGCGTCCCTGGTTGCATTCCTCCTCATCAACTTCTGCCTAAGTAACGCGGTACATTCGGTCCGTGAAGGCTCCTCCCAGATGAGGTTAAAATATTTCATGGGTATCCACCATTTCAATGCATCACCTGATAATGATTTACTGGCAATTCGTGTCCAGTGATTTGTCTCCGAGCCTGTTTGCTCGAAGTAGGCCTTACATTCTTGTAAGAAAGCTTCGGGATCCTCGTGGTTAAGTCCGCAAAATTTCTGTAGAGGAGGTGCAGGTGCCTTTAATGCGCGGATAATCGTGCGCAGGTCTTAGATCGTCATTGCGGGTGGAGAAAATGTGAGAGCATCCCAATTGGTAGAGTTAGATGCCGCCATGTTTATTGTGGGATTGGAAGCAGGGTTGAGTTGTTCGGTTGAACTCGGGAATCTGCTTGGGAGGTTAGGTGATGGGTTTGGCGTGGGTAGAAAGATAGGTATATGTTTCGATAGGAAATGATTAGTTGGCTGGGGATTTTGTGAATTATCCAAGGCGAGGAGTGTAGAAGAAGTAGAGCTAGTTGCGGTGTTATTAGTTGTTTCCACTAACGGGTTGTCTAGTAACTCTGTTGCGTTAGTTTCTCTGTCGTGCATGTTTATGTTTGAATTAGGCGCCACTGGATTCTGTGTTCCACTTCTGGGCGTGGGGAGTAAGTTGTTGCGTGCCGATATGGCTATTTCCACAATTGGTTTCTTTCAAAGAGAATGTGGAACCATGTCTTATTATTTTGCTTGCTAGCTCTGTGAGTGTCACAAGTTTGTGATATCTATCACAGGAAAATTTAGTTTTCAAGCCCCACGAATTGGGCCGCCAATTGATATGCTCCTTACTTTTGGGTGGTATTTGTTGGTTAATAGTAAGAAGGATAGTCACCAGGGATAACGGAGTTCTGTCTACTAAGATAGAGCGAGAAGGAGTTATCTCATTAGATAACAAGATACAGCAGAGGTAGGGGAAGCATAGGAGGGAGTGAGAGAGAATATTTCCATGTTTGTAAAGGATGGATGCCTAGTGAATAAATGTCAAGGGAGGGGGAAGGCGGCTGTGATGTGTATCTCATATGATAAAAAGAGATAGCGGATGGAAGAGTTATTTGCAGAGTACTAGAGGAGGGAGAAAGAGGATAGATGTCGAAGGAGGTAGAAGGATGGTGTGATGTGTTTATCTCATAAGATAGGAAATAGATAGCGGATGGAAGAGTGATCTGGAGAATACCATAGGAGGGAATGAGAGGATAAATGTCGAGGGAGGTGGAAGGAGGGTGTGATGTGTCTATCCCATAAGATAGAAAGAGATAGCAAGTTGAGCGGGCGTTTTTGATTTAGATTTCTTTTTCTCCTAAAAAGAATTGTGTTAGCGGATATCTAGTTTGTTTGTTAGGGGGAAGGGTGAAGTTAGGAAGCGATTCGGCCGAGAGGGCTGGTATGCCAGCTCTCTCCGCGGAAACGGGCAGGCTGGTATGCCAGCTAGCCCGTTAGCGTAGGAAAGTGGAAGGAGAATTTAAAGAGCAAAAAATATTTAAGTATTCGGTTTGACTTTATTTAAAATCTTCTTTTGCATGGATGTTTTTACAGAGTCGGAGTTCGTAGTCTTCAAAGGTTTGGTTCGTTCTCCGAAGAGGGTGAAGGAGATGTTTCTTACGGGCGATCTCTGTCTGGCTTCCTGATTGCGGTTCCCTAAGAACAAGAGAGAGAGATTCCTGTTAGTTGCGTATTCGATTGGTTGGTCACGGCAATGCCTTGCTCGTGAAGACCCATGGCTGGCTTCCAGCTGCAGGTACCTAAGGCTGGCTTCCAGCCTTAGTTTGGCTTGTATGCTATGGCTAATTGTGAAATGAAATTTTTATTTCAAGCCAGATTTACCTAATATTGACGATCCGGTATAAAATGTACAAAAACGTATTTTTTGCTTGTGGGAAATACGTTTTAAAGTCTTCATGGAGCTTGCGAAAGCACTAAATACTATTTGATTCAAAACCGTCTGAAGTCAGGCCTAACGATTTTCTGAAAACGGTTGATGTCTCAAACATTTCCTAAAAACGTCTTCAAGACCTCGGATGTCTTATTATTGTTTATTATTATTATTTAGGCTAACTTCGGACGGTTTCAAGGCGAAGATGATCCGAACTGAATGAAATATCTAAATTTGCAACCAAAAAAATTAGAAGGGCAGCTTCAATGTCTTTGAATAAATCAAAGGTGGTTTCGTTCTTTTTTTTGTTCCTCATAAACTCAAT
>CAKNWW010347072.1:0-10526 GCA_932074435.1 Andricus kollari | reverse complement strand
TTCAGTTCTTACTGAAAGTAACGCTGGGCCTAACCCAGGTTACGAAAAAGGCATAAAAGCCTAGGTAATTCAGTTCTTACTAAATGTAACAATGAGCCTAACCCATGTCACAAAATAAATTTATCATTATAGCAGTCCAGTTCTTACTGGATGTGACTCTGAGTCTAACCCAGGCTGTATCACCATATGCTATTTATTTCTATAATATTGAGGTATCATTTTTATCGACACGCCACTTTATTAAAACTTAGATGACCGATGACGCCATGGGAACAAAAGAACACACCATACTTACTTCGCTTTCTACTGCGATGTTTACGCTTTTTTATCTGCTGTAATTCACGTTCTAGTCTCTTTAATTTCTTTCGGATATCTTCTTCCTCCGAAGAAGACGAAGAACTCGAAGTAGATGTATAATTACGTTTTCTTTTTCCCATTTCTAAAGAAAAAACACTAGTGAACACACCGACACAAATGAGAAGAATGAATTTTGCGTCAGATTACCAGAGAGGTAATATTGTATAGAAGGGAAAAATTTCTTAGTTTGTGGCGTTAAACCTGTGGCAGCACCGACATGGAGTGGGGGTACTACTTGGTGATCTCGAGGAAGAGGCGCGAAATACAATTTCCCATTGGGGACAGGCCTACGAAAGTCAGCCGCACCACTTACCACTACAACTGCACGCGACGTGTCCGTGAGCTCTACTGGCTCGTGTCTAAAAGTGTAGTGGTAAGTGGAAAGAGTGCTTTTCGTAGACACATGCCCACTACTCAAATGCTGGCTTGCGGATTCTGCTACGATCGCCTGTCCTGTAAAATTCATCTTTGACGCATTAGGTCCCTTTCTTCGCGGTCGGTCACATGTATATATGTAATTGATTCATTTTTGATGTATGAAGCATAAGAAAGAGGGACTCTCTTCACGGGTGTACTCTTCACAGGCGGCTCGTGCTTGCTCGCCTACGACTCACACTGAAAACATGCACTCGTTAATAAAGTGCTTCTTTTCTCCCTTCCCAGGTGCGAAATTCGGTCGGATGCCAATGATTGACCATCAACCCAAAGTCGGTTCTACTTTGGTAAGCCACCTACGGTAACCAGAGTTGGGCCGACTAAGGTGTTTTCAAGCTGCCATGGTCTCACCGACGTTGGCAACCGACGTCGACGGTGGGCGAAAAGAAGACTGTCGGCCCATTTCTGGCCCAACTTTGGGCCGACGATCGAATGAACTGTAGCAGATTGGTCGGTACGACCGCAAGAATGCGGTCGGTCCGACTTTGTATACAGCAGTCGGTTAGCCACAAGTCACCTTGATGCACCCGACGGTCGGCCAAACCTTGGGCTAAATATGGGCCGGCCGTCGGACAAACGCTAGTTCATAGTCTCAGAAAGACCGTGAAAGTACGGTCGGCTCAATTCTGGTAGAGATGGCCCGATCGTCGGCATAAAATATGCTTGTACAAGTCACCATGTTGCAGCCGACGGTCGGTCAAACCTTGGCCCAAATGTGGGCTGGCCGTCGGATAAACGCTGGTTCATTGTTTCAAAAAGACCGTCAAAATACGGTCGGCCCGACTTTTGGCAAGAGCTGGCCCGACCGTCAGCAGAACATTGGCTTGTACAAGTCACCATGTTGCACCCGACAGTCGGTCAAACCTTGGCCGAAAACCGTGTTGAAAAAATTTTGAAAAAAAAATTTAAGGGTTTCAGCCCGGAGCTACGAAACCCTAAAAATTGTAATGGGTTTAAATTATTTATTTAAAAGTTATTTCACTTATATTCACGTTAACAGTTAATTTATTTTACATCTACATGATGTCGCATAATAATTAAAAAAGATTGAGAAAAAAGAGTTAAAAAAATGTTTAATTTCAACTGCTTTGAGCTGTGACTTATGAGGATGGTTTTTTTCATTGACTTTCAAGTCTGTAGGTATAGAGTAATGGGTAAGACTCCCGTCTGCTAGGCAATAGATTCAGGTATAGATGTGGGTTCGAAACCCCGTAGCCATATAAATTTTATTTGTAATATAATGTTTAAAAATGTAATATATGTATTCATTATAAGCAGGACCATTAACATTTATAGTCAAAATACTCGCAATCAATTATTATTAATTTTTTGAATACCTTGAACCATCAAAAATCAAAGTCGGCCCCACATTGTTGTCCAAGTTTGGGCCGAAATCATCTTAATAGATGGCCCATATATGGGACCAAGTGTCGGGCCGACGTTGAGAAGTCAAAGGCGGTTGACCGTTATCATTTAGCTGGTTGGCCCGACCAGTGGCGCATAAAGTTGGACCGACCGTCCGACGGTTGGCCCGACCGTAGGCCGACTGTCAATTCGCACCTGGGTTGGTGCATAATGTACTACTTATTCTTCAGAAATACATGATAGCAAAGAAATATTAAAAAATTGTGATAATAAAGTTCAAATTATTGGATTTTCTTAATGAATTAACGTGTTAATTTTTTTGTATTGTAAAATGAATAATATAGAGAATTACATATTGCCAACAAAGAAATTTTATCCGCAATGAAAAAGAATTTTGAAAAATTATTTGATGGGAGAAGCAGAAGAGCTGAAAGGGTATCGGTGTCAGGACTTATTGGACGTACTTCAGAAACTTAATAGGATCATTGCGACGGGCAGTCATGGTGCATCAGTTCATCGGGTGGCGTTTTGACGAGACTCGGATTAAAACATTCTCGCTACTTTGCGTCATTCTTCGGTCGTCGCACCTTGTCTTGACATTTCATTTTTCTTGCTTCACAGTTCAATACGTTACAGCAGAATAATATCGTACATAACGTGAGTGGCATCACGTGTTTTTGAAACTTTCCTTTAGTGATTTATCTAACATTTTAATTTATCGGAATTTAAAAAAATATGGTACAAAACTAGAAGTTTTAAAGAATAAATAATAAATTTTGAATTTTGAAACTGGTCTATAACCCCTCAACCTTGACTTGTTTATTTTGAGCGATGATGTTTGACCTTAGACTTCTGATTTTTCACTGATGAACATTCACCTTTAACGTTCGATTCCTGACCCATCTTAACTTAGTTTTTATATGATTTACAATTTTCTGTTCATTTTAAATTTAGTACATTTCCATTTTTAAAAGATTTACGGATCACTTTTTCGGTTAAATGCAAACTGAGTGTATGGAACTCAATGAGAACATCCAATTTTTTCAGTTAATAGGTATTTCCTTTTAACTGAAAAGTATATGATTAAATGTGTGGTTCATTATTCATCTTTTAAGATTGAAAATTCAGCTACTTGGCTAAAAGCTTAACTCACTGTTTGTCTGAAAAATATGTATTATCGTCTTGAAAATTCAACTATTTTGTTGAAAATTCATCTTTATATGTCGAAAATACAACTATTTAGTTCAAAATTCAACTATTTTGTGAAAAAGGTCATCTGATTTGTTTGAAAATTCAACTGCTTCGTTAAAGATTCGTCATGTCGGATTGAAAATTCATGTTTTAATCGAAAATTCGTCTTTCAAGGCTGAAATGTCAAACATTTAGTTTCAATTTTATCTATTTTGCTTGAAATTTCAACTATTTGGTTGCAAATCCAACTGTTTGATATAGAAGAAATTTGTTTGTTTCTTGAGAATTAAACTATTAAGTTGAAAAATCATATATCTTTATTGAATTTGAATTGTTTGTTGACGGATAATGCCTTAAGGAGGTATGGTCGCGCATACTATCTGCAAAAAGTTAGTCCTAAGTCTATGTCGAAAAATAATACTGTTTGAGTGATATAAGTTTTATTAGCCCTTAAATGTATACTATGTAGCTTATTTACGCCGAAGAAAGACAAAAATTAATTAATTATGCCGCTATAATGTCTTATTCATTAATTTCCTGTCAGACCTAAGAGAAAATTTTTGGCTATAATTGTACACTACATATAGAGTAGTTGTGCATACAGACGAGTACACACTAAATCCTCAAGATCCCATCGTAGACGCGGCAACGTCGCATTTTTCATGGTGTCTGCTTTGACAGTTGTGCTCTTTGACTCCAAATGAAAACGTGACATTTGTTTAAAATGACAGATCGATTAGTAGTTAAAGGTAAATTTATAAAAAACAAAATTTCTCATAAAAGATTTAAAACTGTTGCACGTGCGCTAGACCCACTAGGCACTCCGACAGCGTTGCCTGATGGCTACCACGTGCTTCTTTCATTTTTCGAATAATTCAAAATTCTCAAACTTTGCATACCTCTCATTCTCAAACTAAGAGGACAACAAATATGAAATTTTGTTAAAATCTTCATGAAACGCCCTTCTAACATATATTAGTTTTTGAAAAAAAACGGTAAGGATAGTTTACGAGTTAGACTTAGAAATGTAACATTTTCCTATGCTTGGGATAGGCTTTACATGTACAAGGGTTCAACTTTGATCTTAATTATCTCAGCTCAGGAGAGGACAATATTTTTTAAATTTCGCAAACGCTTGGCTAACATTACAAAGAACCTATAGTCAAAGTTTAAACAAATCCGTAAGAAAAGTGTGTTCGTGACCGTACCTCCTTAATACATATTTATAACACACAGTATGCTTGATATTCAATGTCTTACAAAGAAATCTTAAAAAAGAAGAATTATAATTATTATATAATGAAAGTGTTAGGTAGCGGCGAGTGGTGCTAATTGTAGTGAATTTGCAGTGGAATTTGAGGTTAGTTGAGGGGAGGAGTGTGTTAGATGGTCTTATGAGTCAAAGTTTGTACGTTAAAAAAAAATGAAAGTGAAGAGTTGTGTGATGTTTTGAGAGTTTGAGACTATTTTGGGTAGGCTGAGAGGTTAGGTTATTTAGAGTGAGGAGCAGGGAGGGAAGACAGGTGGAGCCGAGTAGCGGCGACAGGGGGGGATAGGGACAGAGGGTGCTTCAAATCGTTTTAATGCATTCAGACGAGGAAGTATTCTGCACGCCAAAAAGTGAGACAAAAAAGAGGGGTCAATATAGGAAAACGATAGAGAGGGAGAGATTGAGGGAGGATAGTTTTGGCTCAATCAAACCATTCATAAATAGGAAGAGGGATATGGTGGAAAGAGGAAGTTGTGAAGAAAAGATAAAAGTAGGATCCACACTAAAAAAAACCCAAAATGATCAGAACATCATCGGGAAAAGATCAAAATAGAGAGGGGGAGAAAGACCAGGAGAAAGACAAAGATAAAGTTGAACATAGAGGGCCAATAGAAGTTGAAAACTTGAAGCTAGAGGAATTGCGGGAAATGGTGATAAAGGTAATACAGATGAACAAAAAAAAGGCAGGAAGAAAGAGGAGAAGAAATAAAACAAAAGATTAGGAAAGAAATGGCCGAACTTAGAAAAGAGATGCGAAAATTTGGAAAAAAAGGATGCAGACTTTAGAACAAAGATTAGAAAACCAAGATGAGCGTAATAAGAAGGTAGCATATTTCGAAGATAGGATAGTGAAGATTGAAAAATAAAACCGGAAGTCGGATGAAGGGGAGAGTGGGAGTATTGAGAAGGAAAGGCTAAGGGAAATAGAAAAAAGATTAGAAAGGAAAGAAAGAGATGAAAGAAAGAAAAACCTAGTGATAAAGGGTATAAGATTAGAAGGGAAGGAATTGAGGGAAGGAGTGGAGGATGTGCTAAAAAGGATAGATGCTAAAGTAGAGATGGAGGAAATGCGAAGTGTAGAAGAAGAAACGCGAACAGGAGAAAAAATGGTACTAGTGATTGATAAAAAAACAAATATGCTGTATAAGTTAAAGCAAATAGCGGAAGAGGAAAGACGCAACGGCAAAAGAAGGTGGGTTAACTATGGAAGAATACAGATAGAAGATGTATGGTGGGATTGGAACGAAGAAAGAGAAGAGTTAGTAGTACCGGGAAACTATGAGAGAAAGGAACGAGAGATAGGAAAATAAGAAATAGTAAGAAACTAAAAGAGACGAGAAACGAAGGTAGGGAAGAATGGAGGATATGTTACTGGAATATAGCAGGAAATATGGGGGGACACAACTAAAGGAATGGGCATGGATAATGTGTAATGGAGCATGGAGAGGAGAGGGATGGCCAGAGTTATGAAAAGAAGGAGTAGTGGTACCCATAGTGAAAAAAGGCAAATGGGAGGAGGTTAAAGATTATAGGGGTATGACGCTGATGCCAACATTGTATAAGGTATATGTAACGGTTTTGTCGGAGAGATTAAAGAAATAAGTTGAGCAAAGGAGATAGAACCATTGAATCACACAGGGTTTAGAAAAGGGATGAGGGTGATGATATATATGTTCTGAATTATCTGATAAATAAAAGGATTAAAAGGGGAAAAGGGGCAATGATAGTAATATTCGTAGACTTAAAAGCGGCGTTTGAGTCCTTGGACCGAGTCGAGATAGAAAAAGTTATGGTGAAAAAGCGTATACGAGAGGGCTTAATGAAGAGAGTATCAGAAATTTTTAGAGAGATAAAAAGCAGGGGAAAGTCAGGAGAGCAAGTCGGAAATAGTTTCTGTTAAGTGAGAGGAGTAAGCAATGATGTCCTCTGAGCCCACTTTTATTTAATATATTAATCTCAGATTTAGAAGAAGACATGAAGAGAAAGAAATGGGGAAGAGTTAGGATAGGAAAGGAAAAGATATATACACTGGTATACGCGGCCGATATAGTGTTTATGGCAGAGGATAAAGAAGGGATGACGGGATTCATAACAGAATTGGAGAAACACTTTGATGGGAAAAAGTTGAATTTAAATGTAGAAAAAACAAAGATAATGTGGTTTAGAAAAGGAGGGGGAAGAAAGAGAGAATGGACTGGGAGATGGAAGGGTGTAAAGTTAGAAGAAGTAAAGGAGTTTAAATATTTGGGATATACCTTGCAAATGAATGGAGATCATAGAGCTCATCTAAGAGAAAGAATAAAAAAGCGGCATGGATAATGAAACAGATATGGGGAATAGGAAAGAGAAGGTTCAAGAAAGATTGGAGAAGGAGAATGTGGTTGTTTGATACGTTGGAATGGCCGGTATTACGTTATGGAGCGGAGATATGGGGTTAGAAGGAACGGAAAGAGATTGAGAGTTTACAATAAAGGTATATAATGTGGACGCTAGGAGTTGACTGTAGGACGCCAGGATATATGGTGAGAGAAGAAGCACAGAGGGATAAATTAAGTACTAGAGAGGGTAAGAGAGCATGGCCATTTGAGAGGAAGTTAAGGGAGGGGAAGGGAGGGAAAGGGAGGGGAGGTAATGAAACAGGTTTTGAAGGAGGTAGAAGAAAGGAGGGGCAAGGCGCTAGAACTAATAAGATGTGAAGAAGAAAGGAGGGAGTTTTTTTAGTGCTAGAGATATAGGGGAGTGGAATGTAGTAAGCTATGAGAATTTGTAAAGAAGGAACGGGGAAAGACAATTAATGGAAAGATGAAGAATGATTGAGGAATGAAAATATAATAAATGGTATAAGATAATAAAAAAGGAAGGAGTACCAAAGTATTTAGAAAAGGGATAGGGAGAGAGAAGATGACCAGAATAGCAAGATTTAGATTGTGAAACGAGGTAAGGGAGCCCAGGTGCGAAATTCTGTCGGATGCCAGAGATTGACCATCGGCCCAAAGTCGGTCCTACTTCGGTAACCGATCTACGTTAACCAGAGTTGGACCGACTAAGGTGTTTTCAAGCTGCCGTGTTCTCATCGACGTTGGCAACCGACGTCGGCGGTGGGCGAAAAGCCGACTGTCTGCCCAACTTTGGGCCGACGATTGGATAAACTGTGGCAGATTGGTCGGTACGACCGCAAGAATGCGGTCGGTCCGACTCTGTATACAGCAGTGGGTTAGCAACAAGTCACCTTGGTGCACCTGATGGTCGGTCAAACCTTGGCCCAAATATGGGCCGGCCGTCGGACAAACGCTGGTTCATCGTTTCAAAAGAACCGTGAAAGTACGGTCCAGCCGTCCCTGGGCAAGAGATGGCTCGACCGTCGGCATAACATTGGCTTGTACAAGTAATCATGATGCACCCGACGCGACGTCGCGTACACGATAAAATTTCCAAGTTCCGTCGATGCAAATTTTAAATGCTTATTAAAAATCACACTGTATGTCATTACCAAAAGTTGTAAAATAGCCTAAAACGCGAAAAAACAAAATATTACACGAAGAAACATTATTTAAAGTGAGCGCAAAAAAAAAAAAAAATGTTGAAAAAGTTGTTTAAAAAAGTTTGAAAAAAATTTTTGAAAACAAATTGCTTAACGAAAATGTATGAAAACAAATTTGTAGAAAAAAATTATATATACTTAATTCACTATATACATAATCGCACGCTTAATCGCTATGAAAAATCGGAATTGCTGAGGCGAGATTCGAACCTAACTTACCTAAAGTACTAACGCATTTTATCCCTAGCAACTAAGCCCCACGGCTAACTTACATTATTGAATATTTGGCAAAAATCTCGGCAAAGCGACGTCGCTTGACAACTCAGGGCAGTATGACTTATAATGTTGTCACCTTAGTGTATAAATTTCGTGACAAAGAATTCCTAATGTTTTAAATCCAATAGTAAATAAATGAATTGAAAATAGGAAGAGTTAACTTTTATTTAAAATGTTGTGAAACAGAACCTTTCGGGACACGCTTTTACATATGTCAAAACGTGGAATTGGACCGAATTTGATTTGGACCGACAGCGGTCGGTGTTCCATGCGTTCTTTGATCGGCTCTGCACAATCGGACTCGATCGGAAAACGGCGGAAACACTCGAGGAGCATTCTCAAACGAAACTAAATGAAAAATCAAGAATAATGATTTCAGAGTTTACTATGAGTCTCAGGTTTCTGTCAATTTCATATTGACAATACCATTTTCTAAAAAACATTTTCGAGATTATGATATTTACTATTTTTCGAAAACTCAGTAAGAAGAATATCATATTTTCAAAGTGCTAATTCTTAAAATGGAGATTCATAATATTTCGTAATTAGTATACTACTTTGTCGTCTTCGTGTTTAAAATACTCGTATGATAATATTCAACTTCGGTACTGTAACACGAACAAGTGTAATAAAACCTCGGTTTTTCCTATTTTGGAACGATATTATACTAAATTCTAATTAATTTTTTTCATTTATTCTAACAAAAGGTCTCTTAGTGTAGAAGTAAGAAGATAGATATAAGAATTGATGTAAATAGTTGTAAATATTTGTAAATAGTGAGGATAAGATAATATAAAGTTTCTAGATGGTCTTGTAAGAAACGGAGGCCATGTAAACCCTTACGGGACACATTGTGAATAAAGAAGAGCAGTATTACGAGTTTAGAAATAATAATAGATTTTAATTTATCACTTTCTGGAACTCACTTGAGCAAAACAAAAAATTTATTTATGACATAGAAAAATATTTGATTGTCGTCGAAAAATCGTTTAATGATTTGTTAAAGATATCGACATCGTAGGATACATTGTTTATCTTGTTATAATTACAACATATTTCGACTAGAGTTGTTTGTGAGCCATATTTGGTTCTACTAAATGGAATTTTTTACAAGCCAGGATCTGCATTCCTTAATTTCCTCGAAGGATTTTGACTTTACACATTAACTGTTTTGTATTGAAATCAATATATAATAGTACACACACACACAAACACTTAAGGCGTTTATTAAATGACGTCTCTTTGGGGCATTTAAGCTTTGTGTGATGATCTATGACGAAGGCGGGGATGGGTGGAATGTTTTCAAAACAGCGTAATGTAGTTTTTCAACGGCTGATTTAAAAAATTGCATTCCAATAAAAAATAAAGCCTGTGGCCTTTTTTCAACAGTAAATTCCATTTCTTGACCACTGTTGAGCACTTGCTGACTTCCTCAACAGATTTTTTCAGTTTAGCGAACAACATAAAGAGAGATTTAAAGCTGCAGCCACATGAATCTCACGTTTCGTATAACGAAAATTTATCTATAAATTTAAATTTGCAATCATCATATTTGTCTTACATTAAAATTACCATTACTTTCTCCAAGAAGTTCTAGCCGTTAAGTATGTTTTCCTATAGAATAATATTCTCAGGTTAAGGAAACATGTATTGCCGTGATTGCAGTGCTAATATTGTCGCGATAAGACCATAGTTGACTGTGTTCTTTGTAGCCAAAGAGCTCTGTGTTTGATTAATTTTTGACACGTCTCTTATCCATTCCGTCAGTTCCGATATATTCGTGTAAGCAGTGGGATATTCATAGCCACAGGAATCACTCCACGATGCCACACCTTGAAAAAAAGATTCATCGAATTATTTTTTCCTATCATTACCGTGTTTCATTTTTAAGAAATGAGATATAACATAAATGTCTCTGCTAAATAAAATAAATCTAAAGACTAAACACACACACACACACACACACATATATATATATATATATATATATTATGATTACGATATTCTTACCAAAGAGAGTTCCATTTGCTGCGGCTGCAGAACCTGTATCTCCCACACAAGGACCATAACCGTTTCTAAAAATGCAGAAAA
>CAKNWW010347071.1:990-17361 GCA_932074435.1 Andricus kollari | reverse complement strand
AAATTTTTAAATCTTAAAAAAAATGGTCTCAACAATTTTCAAAATGTGCTCACTTTTTGAATTTATATCAAAAAAAGCTGGCTCATGAACCTGCCATTCTTTTTAAGGCTTAAATAAATGTGCCTAAGCTCAATCCAATCTGATCATTTTTTCGAAAGTTATCAGACATACACCTTGGTAAAAATCATTTTTTCTAGCTCAGGTGGTCTCAAAACGTGGAGATTTGATAAAAACCGACTAAGTCAAATTTTACATAAAACCAATACCTTCTCATTAGGATGGGAATGTAAAAATAATTATATGTTAGTAGTTGTTGAAACACAATTTCCGTTAATTATTTCACAATAAAATCACTTTTGGCCATGTTGAATGAAATATCGAAAAGTTTTGAATATTTTCGATTCGACTGACTTCAGTTTGGCTTCGCAAAACTTGACTTCCCTGTGAAAAGCAACAGAAACTACAGAACTAAGCCTGATCTACTCAGAACTCCAACAAAATTTCACGTTTTCGAAATAGGGTGGTCGCAAAAGTTTATTTTCGATGTTCGTCGTATTTTTCCTTATATTTCCCTGGCCCATTTTCGATTTTTCCTGACCAATAATAGCTAAAGACCAGAATCTGAATTTTGTATCATGTTTCACGTAGAATCATATATAAAGAGAATGAAACAATTACAATTCAAATTTCATTATTCTAGACAGTTATTTGAAGCGCCGCTTATAAAAATTGCAGAAATTTTGCAAGATATTTGTCAAAGCACCTGCAAAAGTGAGGAAGGTGCGAAATTAGTCTCCTATTTTACAAATCAATGTTTTGCCCACTTCAAACTCCAGAGCGCCCTGTTTTATTTAAGGTCTTCAATAATTTTTTTGTTTTGTTTCAAATTATTCTACATACTGGGTTTCAAAAGTTTGAAACTTTATAAACATATTTTTCAAAAATAATTTCTATTTCGAGCATAGTTCTGAGTTTGATAATATTGAGAATAATATTGAGTTCTGCACATGTTTTTGATAAAATTGGTATACCATAAAACTATAAACCTTTTGAAAAAATATGCAATGACGAAACAGTACCACAAACATCATCACGAACAGTGAAAGGGTGTGAATTGACCACTGGACCACGGGAAAGACCAGATGTACTTTAGACATCTAAAACTCTAGCTAACCTATTGCTAGCGGGAAACACCTTTACCACTCTTTCTAGTGGTTATGTTGCCCGAGATCTATGCTTATCACCAATTAGAACAAATTCATATTCTTTTATACTTTGATGATGTTCTGTTCATTTTCAGGCATCTTTTCCAAAACATCACAGCCAGATATTGCAAGATACGCCACTGTTCATGGTGAATCTTGCCGGCTTTCGTGAAGGACCAGAAGTTCCAATTTCAAAAGATTTTCCTAACAATATTTCGTTTAGGGAAATACTTGTAAGTCCCAATATGAAAATTTTCTTGTCAATTGACTGGGAATCTCCCGGGAGTTTCCTCTCGGGAAACGAATGTGAATTTCTCAGTAGTCTAGCAAGAATCTGTTGGGCGTAAAGCGCGAAACTCTCGGAACGTCTAATCCGTTCACCAGGTGATAAAATACATCTTCTCCGATGAACAGAGATTTACAAGACCCGGAACCGATCCATGATTTATTGTGTCATTTCAGCAAGTCTACCACCTGGAAGTGCAGTATTTAGTTCCAACTTTCAAACTGTTTGATGTTGTAGAAGAGCTACTCGTACTTCGGAAGCGACAAGAACTACGTCTGAACCATTTTGATCCTGAACCTTAAGATATACTTCTGCTACGCAGGCTGGTTCACCATCACCGCTTAACGTATGCATTTGGACCGATGTATTTGATCTCGTAGAATAAGATCTTCCAATTTTATTGTTCTTCACGCTCATCAGACCTTTCAGCCACTGTTTCCAAGTTTTCAACATTATTTCGCTAATTGAATCATCTCATCCAAATCTACCTCTCCAATTTTTCTGAAGCGACTTTTAGATCTTGAATACAACAGATGATGGAAATCCTATCAGATTAAACACTGACATTGCAATTTTCAATACTTCTCCTTCGTCAGGTATTTTCCAGCAATCGACGAGTTCTTCGTTGACCTGACTAATTGAAAAAAAGAGATAATCTGCTTTAAAATTCCACAGAATTCCAAGACTTCAATAAGCATATTTTGCGATACAAAATGTTCAGGAATAGTTTTCAGAACTTTTATTGAATTACTGAGGAAATTTCGTAATTTGAAACCTCCTTCGCTGCGCAAGAAAATTACGTCACTAACTATTTTTATATCTTTTTCTTCGGTTTCAGCTTAATTTCTCGCTGAATTTGAATCCGTTGTCCGTTTGGTCCTATCAGGTCAGGGTCAAGGTCAGTTCAAGGTCAAACTTACAAAATTCAACGCTTATCAATTAAGTCAGGGTACATATAGGTTTTCGGGGTCGCTGAATTCAAATCCGTTGTCCGTTTGGTTTAACCTAGAATGGACCTTGACCCTGACCTGATGAGACCCAATGGACAACGGATTTAAATTCAATGATCTCGAAACCTTTAGGTACCCTGACTTGATTGGTTAGCGATGAATTTGGTAATTTTGACCTTTAATTGACCTTGACCCTGACCTTGATACACACGATACTTTATGTCTTACCCTCCTTAAAAATAAGCATGTTAGGAAGATAGAGGATGTTTGGTATACTTGACAATTTAAGATTATAAATGAATGGAAGAAATAGCGTATTTAGCTGTGGGGTCCAGCGATGCAATTTTTCTCAAAATAAGATACTTTTCTTCATATTTTCACTTGTGTGGTGTAGTGTATGCGTAGAGGGCGTAAATTTCCCTTCGGCCCGGCGGCGGATAGCGCATGTGCGAAACTCACTGGGCTGGAAACGGACACATTAGGCCTGCTTGACCTGTAAGCAATGGCGCATTTTGAATGGGGGTCGGACAAAAAGGAAAGTAGATTCTTCTTTCAAATCATCATTACGTATTTAGGAGTATTTCTACAAAGGGAGTGGGTGACGAGCGTTTCACCAGCTCCGCCACCTTAGCACTTGTTCGTATGAATATAAAAAATATTTGATTGATGTGGGGGAGGGGCTTCTGCAACGGACCTCATTCTTAGATAGCGCTTTATAAACAGCGTGCTCTGTCACAGCAATTTCCTGACTTTTGCAAGATATTTTTCAAAATTCATGACTTTTCCCTGATTTCCAAGTTTTCCCTGCTCCGCAGCCCTTATGCTAAAGTGAGCGGCGAAGGACTAGAAATCAGCCCCTTTTGTGAGAAATCTATTTTCTTTGAACCGAAAGGCTGTAATTCTGTATTTCTGACAGATATTGTTAAGTTAAGTTACTTAAACCTGATTCTACATACGAGGTTTTCAAATGTAAGAACTCCATAAGCTTGTTTTTATAAAAGTTTCCAATCCCCACTAAAGCTGCTAATCAGATCATTCATATAATTGGTGTGTCCGAGTTCTGTACATTCATTTGATGGAATTCAGTATACAATAAAACAGTTTATCTGGATTTAAGAAATTATTAATTCATTCATTTAAATTTACTTGAATCGATAAAATTTTTCATGCTTATCACATTTTCTACTTTGATCATTTTTATAATGGCTGGGTTCGAGTTCTTTCCAACTTTTCAATAAAATTTAATGAACAATATAACCATAGACTTTTGAAAAATGTATGCAAAAACTTGTTTTCCACAAAAAAAAATTTCGAGTATAGTTCTAAGTTTGATAATTTTTATAATATTGCTGCGACGTAATTCTGTCGATGTTTTCGTAAAATTTATTATACAATAAAACTGTATATATCATTGAAAAATGTATGCGTAGCAAGAAGTGTTTCTCAAACTCGGTTAGCCTTATTAAAAATGTTTGGTAATCTATTCACATGTTTGCATTATTTTCCCTACGAGGTTTAAAAACTTAATGAACTTGTTTTTTAGAAATTCCTAATCTCTTCCAAAGTCGTGAGTTTGATGATTTTAATGATTGTTCCTTCAAAGCATTGTGCGTCTTTCCGATGCAATTTACTGCGGCAAGTGAAAAAACTAGTGGTGTGCTCTACTGAAAATCCAGCATATTTATTATAAACACTGTACACAAAAATCTTTAAAATCATTATAAAACAGTATCCTTCATATACAAACCATGAAGATCTTTCTTGCTACTCTGCTCGTCACCCTGGCGGTCATCCTTAATTCTACTGGTAATTATCATACTATATCACATCTATCATTCTAAGTTTTTATTTTTAGACGCAGTGCATTCCGATATCGTCATTTGCCTCTGAATTTTTTAACAATTTTCTTGATTTTATTTTTGGTCGCTCAGGCGCAGGGTCGTTAAAAATGTAAGCATTTCGAAAATGATCCAAGATTTTTCTATGGGTGAAAAAAATAAAACAATTTGAGTATGTATAGTTTTCAGCAGAAAATAATTATACAAATATAAATTTTATGGAAAATAATAATTTATCGAATTATGGAAAAAAGTACATCTTTTTGAGCATTTAAGAAATAAATTTAAGGCAAACAATATATATATATATATATATCCAACCGGGGTTGGATTCCCCGCTGGAGAGCCATTCGGTTTCGGTTTTAATTTCTTAGGAATCGAACTGAAGGGACAATGAGAAAGCCAATGAACGGAAATACGGTTACCATAATTAATAAGCAGTCGAGGACAATTGTCCAGGGATGGTCCCGAAGGAATAACACGTAAGCGGAGGCGTGACAACCGTGCATTTTCACCTCATATCTAAAGTTGGAAGAGTCTATTCCAAAGTGGTTGGTGGAAGGGCGCACAGTGCTCCTGCCGAAGACGGGTCTGAACTTGCCTGAAATGTGCCACAAAAGTTAACTGCGCGCCCGGAAGTGCCATATAACTCTTGTGCATAACCACTAACGCCACAGGAGTTTACCGCGCAGATGGAAGTGTCACATAAGTCAAGGTTGCAACCATAAATGCCCCAAAAGTCTACTGCGTAGTCGGTAGTGCTACATAACACTAGTGCGGAACTAAAATTACTATGTTATTCTTGTGCGCAGGCGGAATTGCGATATAACCCTAATGCGCAACAAAATATACTACACTCTTCTACTGCGTGCCTGGAAGTGCGACAAGACTCTGGTACACGACCACCACTGCCACAGAAGTCAAGAGCGCATCCAGTAGTGCGACATGAATCTAGTTCACAGCCATGTATGACAAGTCTAGAGACTCTGTGCATTCGAGTGGTTCCATGGACGAAGGACGAGCTCATATCCCTCGATATCAGGTGCCGACTGGTTATGCACATTAACAAAAGCATGCACCTTAAATCTTCTGTTCCGCGAGTTTAAATCTCACGCCGTCCAGGTGGTCGCGGAATACTGAATCGTGAATGTCTTTACAAAAGGATTATTTCAGGTACAGTCCATAAAAGTCGCAAATGGACAAGACCCTCTCCTTAAAATGGTCAGGAAACACAAAGAAGTGGGCAAAGGGGCGTTTCTGTACAAAGCAGCGGAGGAATCTGCTGAAACACTCGGCCTTGACTTCAATATCATTCATGAGAAAATTGCATTAAATCTTATCCATCTCGAGCACTCACTCCTAAAGGCACGGATTAAGAAGGCACAGAAGAAAAACTTCCGCGAACTGCGCTTCGACAAGAAGATGCACGGCATCTTCCACAGAAATGTGGAGGAACTGTGGATGTCATATGAGCTAACGTTTGCTTTCCTTAAATCACCCGGATTGAAGTAGGGCATCGAGGGTTCCATTTTGTTGTCCAACTCACGCGGGAACGACCTACATCCAAAGGCACAATGCGGCTAAACGCTCCTAGGGAAATAGAGTCAATTGTCGAAAATGAGAAGTGTCAGATATACTGGAACTTTATGAGTCTTGATCGTCCGCGTTCTTGGTTGCCAAGGTTTCAGTGTTTAATAGTCTGAAAAGCAACCCTGCGTATCAAAAAAATACTGAGACACTTCCGGGAAAAATGCAGAAGGCGGTCGTCCTTCGGTCGCTCCGTGTCCTCAGACTGTAACCACCTATCACACTGTCGTGAGACGGTTACAGCTGAAATTTTACTGCGATTTCGCTGGGAGTGAGTGTGGCATGAGGTAGATTGTATGTTTGTGCTAAGAGTACGTTTAAAGGGTACATTGTGCGTTATTCAGTGGCCATTTGTTGAACTAATAATCGGTTAGCAACTGACACAGTTCGGTAAAGGGATATCTAATGATCACTTTTCAGGGGTCGCTATAGGCTCATAACATGGTGGTTTATAATAAATTCCTTTAAATTATACTAATGTATAGGAACCATATTGAATCCAATATGATACGCTTAAGATTTCAAGTCGAAATATATTGAATTTTCAACCAATAAATATTATTTTTTACGAAAAGAAACAAATTCATCACAAAAATCTGCTTTTCTAGAAAATAATTAGTATTTCAAACAAATAGTAGAATTTCTGGCGAAGAGAGATCAATTCTAAACTAAAAATATAGTACAAAGCTGTTGATTCTCGCTCTTCGCGCACGATATTATATTTATCTCGCGCTTCACGCTCGATGATGTACTTACCTCGCAGTACGCGGTCGGTCTTTTTATTTTCCCCGAATTTGCGCCCAGACCTGTGAAAATTAGAGGTCAAATCATGGACAGCTGTACTTTGCTGATTGTTAATTACCTTTTGTAAAAGCTCCTTTGGCTTTAACGAACACATTCTCATCACGAATCTCGTGTTTCGCACTCGATTTTGTCCAAAATCTGAACTTTTTCCCATTATGTTCAACATCATTACATCAAACGTATATCATATTTATTTCTGTATATGAAGCTGGCACTGTTTATTCAGATTTTTCAAAATAATGTACAAATTTTATTTTTCATGATTACTTCAATATTTGCTCCTTATTTTGAACCAATTTTGATTCTCAGCTACCCTGAAAAAGCCATCATTTCAAACAATTTAGATTATTACAATTCGTACTAGGCATTAGAATCGAAACATACGTATTTTCATTTTCTTGTTTTTATAATTATAAAAAAGTGTGTATCCTATACAAAAAATGTTCTTGTACATATAATTGCAATTTGTGTCGTTTCTCCATAAATTTAATTTTTTTTCCAGCGCTATTTTTTATGATTTCAACTGAAAATACGCATACTACTATAAGGTGGTTCGGAGCATATTTATAGATATAATCAAGGCGAAAAAATTTTGTCATGTAAAAAGTTATTGTAACTTGTGCCTTTTTCCAAAAAGTAAATTTATAATCTTTGATAATCCAAAATTTTAATTATTTTATTTGTATTCTTATTTTTTACGATTGAAAAAACTACGCGCACTTTCTAAAAATTATAAATAAGAAATTTGTACATCCTCTTTGAGTGAACAAGTTGGCCTATTATTTTTTTTTCCTTGCTTCGTCTTCCAAAATATTAAACTTTTTTCTTTTTCATGTTATTTTTCTCGATTAAAACAAAAACTGAGCATCCTATCCAAAAATTGTTGAGGAAAAAATTGTAGCTCTTTTTTGGATGAGCGACTTCTGTCGATTCATTTTTTATCATAGCTTGCGTCGTTTGTCCAAAAATTTAATTTTTTTATTTTTGTTGTAGTTAAAAATGTTGTTATGATAATCTTGTAGGGCTATAACTGTGATCACCAAGGTTGTGTCGTTTTAGCCAGTCTAACACCTAGAACTGCAGTTATCAATTCCAACTTTGAAATTGTTCGATGTTGTAGAGGAGTTACTCGTGCCTTGGAAGCGACAAGATCTACGTCCGAACCATTTCGATTCTGAAACTGAAGAAACACTCCTGCTACGCAGGCTGGTTCACCAGCATCGCTAAATGTATACCTTTGGACCGATGTTGCTGTATTTGATCTCGTAGAACAAGATGTTCCAATTTTATTATTCTTCACGATCATCAGACCTTTCAGCCACTGTTTCCAAGTTTTTAACATTATTTCGCTAATTGAATCATCTCATCCAAATCCACAATCGACGATTTCTTCGTTGACCTGACTCTAATTGAAAAAAAGAGATAATCTTCTTTAAAATTGCACAGAATTCCAAGAACTCGTTGTGCATTTGCTTCCTCGTTGACATGAAAAAGCATATTTTGCGATACAAAATGTTCAGGTATAGTTTTATGGAATCGCTCAGGAAATTTCGTAATTTGAACCCTCCTTCGCTGCGCAAGAATATTAGGTCACTAACTATTTTTATAGCTTCTTCTTCAGTTTCAGCTCCATGTATATAGTCATTCATATAATGGTTAAAGATGATGGCTTTCACTACTTCTGGAAACTTCTTTTCATATTGCTTTGAATTGTAATTCATTACGAACACATCTCGAATATCAGCTTTAAAGCCTATTTCGTGTTGACGACATTTTAAGGTAACGCCAAACAATGACACTAGCCAGTCAGGTCCCGTAAGGAGGTTATCATTTGAAGACACACTACCAACTTTTGCTGCAGCATAAAAGACTATTCTAACTTTTCTAGGCTTATTTAGATTGATCACTGGGAAATGATTGTATTTAAATTCACTTCAGTGATGTGAGAATAATCTTCCTTTTGTTTATCTATGTCCTCGTTTTGTGTAGGTAAATCAAGATTCTTTACAGCTCTCACCTTTTTTGAGGTTAAAGAATTCATTTATATTCGCACTTTCAATATCAGTGGTCACAGTTTTGAAATCTTTTTCGAAGCGATACATTCCTCCTTTCCATTTACAGTGGACCCGAGAATTTGTGCCTGGTAATCCGCTATGTTTCGAAAGACTCTGATGTATGGGAGTAGTTGTGCTCCCGTCATCTAATTAAGCAATAGTGGACACGATTCCTGATGGATCACTCATTTAAACAGAAATTATGTTCAGGATCAGCGAATCCATTGGTCGTTGTGTGTACGTTAATGTTCCATTTTCTGGTTGCAATGCAATCTTTTCTCTACATTATTTCACATACGGGATTTTAAAACATAAGAACTTCATGAACTTGCTTAAAAAGTTTGTTTTTAATTTCTAGAACAATTGTGAGCTTGACAATTTGTGTAATTACTGGGTCCGAATTCCTGCATATTCGCATTCAAATATAGTACAAAATAAAACTATATACCTTTATAAAATGTTTTAGTACTGCTGGCTGGACGTGTTTTCACAAAGCTTGGCTTCTGTCCCTCGATATACTATCTCACACTTAATTCCCCTACATATGATATTGCAAAACATGGAAACTTAGTGATCTTCTTCATAAAAAAAATTCCCGATCACGAGCATAGTTCTAAATTTGATAATTCAGATAATGCAGAGAAAGCGCTTTGTCGAGAGAGCGGGTATTCTACATTAATAAAGATCACCCACATTATGATGGAAATATAAGTACATTTGTTCCTAAGTCTAATAAGAGAATATTGGCCGGGTAACCGCTAAACAAAAAATTACGAATCTCGTTAGTCAATTTACAGCTTACCATTTGAATTCGTGGAAAAGGTGAGAAAGCTACTCAATATTACATTTACACCCATAACTCCGACTAAAGTAATAGCAGGGGAGCCGCTCACCTGATTTCTCTATAAATACCGCTCGACTATACAGATCACAGTACCAAACGATTAATTAAATTTTTCGTTAGAAAACAACTTTTTATGTTTAAATAAAAGCACTCAGACAAAATACCGCTCTCACGGTATCAACACAAACCCGTGGCAAACTAATCGCGCCTAAGAATAAACTTTTTAATAATTTTTAACCATAAAAAAAAACATTAAAAATTTATATTTATCAAACTGTATCCGTAAGCTTCCGCAGACATCGAAAAATTCAATGCGTCTCGTGAACTGATAATGGCGTCCATCGACGATATGACCAGACCATCAATCCGAGAGAAACAACGAGTCATTTATTATACCATTTACCTCGAGTAAGAATATGCGCTTACCGCTCAATTCGTGCTTCCCCAAATTTTAATCAGCCTCCGATTACTTTCGAAAATAGGTATAAAGCCGCTCCGGTAATGGCAGCAATTACTGTGTCAAATTTTCCAACAGCGATTTCCTGACTTTTGCAAGATATTTTTCAAAATCCATGACTTTTCCCTGATTTCCAGGTTTTCCCTGCTTCGCAGCCCTTATGCTAAAGTGAGGGGCGAAGGACCTGAAATCAGCCCCCTATTGTGAGAAATCTATTTTCTTCGAACCTAAAGGCTAGAATTAGGTATTTCTGACAGATATTGTTGAGTCCGAGTCCTTTGCATCTTTCCTATTATATTTAGTATACTATATACGCTTGAAAAATGTATGCCTACTAAAGAATGTTTCATAATACCGTCGCGCGATACTAAAAAGTTTTAATAATCTCTTTTTAACTTTAACCTGATTCTATATACGAGGTTTTAAAATGTAAGAACACCGTAAGCTTGTTTTTACAAAAGTTTCCAATCCCCACTAAAGTTGTTAATTAGATCATTGATATACTTGGTGTGACCGAGTTCTGTACATTCATTGGATGGAATACAGTATATAATACAACAATATATCTGTAATGGCTGTAATATATCTGTAATATTTGTAATGGCTGGGTTCGAGTTCTTTGCATCTTCTCAATGAAACTTAATAAACAATATAACCATTAACTTTTAAAGAATGTATGAAAAAACTTGTTTTCCAGAAAAAAATTTTGAGTATAGTTCTAAATTTGATAATTTTTATAATATTGCTGGGTCGTAATTCTGTGGGTGTTTTCGTCAAATTTATCATACAATAAAACTGTATCTACCATTGAAAAATGTATGCGAATCAAGAAATGTTTCTCAATCTCGGCTAGCGTTATTAAAAAATGTTTGGTAATATATTCGCATATTTGAATTATTTTCCATACGATGTTTCAAAAATTTATGATCTTGTTTTTTAAAAATTCTTAATATCTTCCAAAGTCGTGAGTTTGATGATATTTATGATTGCTGCTTCAAAGCTTTGTGCGTCTTTCCGAAAAAGTTTAGTGTGGCAAATGAGAAAACTAGTGGTACACCCTGCTCAAAGCCTAATTTTCTGAAACTGTGATTTTCGGACAGCAGTCTCCGTTGCACACTCGAGGCCTGACATTGTTCTCCAAGACATCGAGAAACGAACTATATTCGTGATCGAATTCTCGGCACCGTCCGAATACAACATCACTGTCAAGGAGAAAGAAAAGGAGTAGAGGTATCAAGACCTTAAAAGGGAGCTGCAAAAGCTGTACCTAAAATATTCGGTAAAAGTAATCCTCCTTGTGATAGTTGCTGTCGGAGGTGCGAAACTATCACTGCTTCGTAACCGTAAAGCCATACCCGCATGTCAAAAATATGCCAAGGCATATGCCTACTGGGAACCGGTGTCATTACACGATTACCGGTGTTACGCGCTACTCTCGAAAATCGCCATAATCGAAAACGACAATATTGTTTAGAGATTTTACAATAAGGATACTTTTTATTCTACACTGTTCATATTCTTGACATAAACCGTCAGTAATATGATGGACACCATGCCCCGTGGTATGGGGCATGCTGATCGAAATGCAAGACCAACGAATTAATTAACATCAAATAACGAAGCAGTTTAAAATCGGTTTTGAGTAATAACAAATGTAACCAGATATTCTGGGCTATCACCAAAAAATTGAGACATCAAAATCACAATTAAATTATAATTTACAGGACACTTCATTCAAAGCCTGACACCATGCCCCACTCTCCCCTAATACTTTTCGAGAAAGATAGGCCCTCATACCCTTCAATTCATATTTTATGGATGAAAATTCAACTCTTTCGTGAAAAATTCGTATTTTTGGCATTCTTGTTCAAAATTCAATGTTTTTTTAAGACTCATATTCCCGGGCTAAACAGTAACTGTTTTCCAGAAAACTTATCTTTTTGAATTAAAACTCATCAATGTGGTTTAGTTTTTTTTCTGCTTTTTGACTTAAAAATCGTTCTTGTTTGGAAATTCAACTCTTTTGTAGCAATTAACTTTTTTCGGTCGAAGATCCATATCTTCGGTGGAAAATTGAACAATTTTGTTCGCAAATTGATTTTGTCAGTGAAACCTTAAGTTTTTTTACTGTAAATTTAACTATTCCATGTTTGGTTGAATATTTATCTTGATTAGAAGAACATTGTACAAGGGAACCTAAAATTAAAACTTTATATTTTATTACACTGTATTACAACAAAAAACTTTATAGACTTTTTCATTTAAAAATACAAATTTCAGGTGAGAGAGTTTAACTGCTCGTCAAGTTGTTGAAAAATTGTGAATATTCTTTGAAAACTAATAATATGTTCCTTTTATGAAAAGAATGTTAGTTTGGTTTTTACCAATTGTTTATTTTTTATTTGAGAAAGAATCGCTTCTTTTCGATTAATATCATATACAGATTATTTTAATTATTTTAAATATAATCTTATTAAAAAATGGTTGAATTTAAAAAATCATGATTTTTCGGAGAAGACGTTTCTTAAAAATCTACTGTTTCTAATACTTGTTACGTCCTAGGGCGGTAATTAGGAGTACAAACATACAATGGTCAAGGTAAATCCTGATTTATCTGCAGAACAGGAATGTTCTAGGCTAAGGGAACATGGGAAAATGGAAAGCGTGGCAATAGACTGATGAAAATAAATACTGCGAGATGAGAGAGAGAGAGAGAGATTTGTAGAATGGGTTGCTCCAAGATTCGTTGATTACCTTTGTTAGGCTGAAGCGGGGCCACATTTGTGGTTGTCGAGGCCCTAGGGCCGGTTAAAATCTGGAGGCCTTTTAGCCAACTCAAGAAGTATAATTCCTTGCTGGCTTCTAAAAAAAAAAAAACGGTCATCGAAGTTGAGCCGATGCAGAAGTGTGTGCATGTCGCAGGGATTTTGATTTGACGACTAGTTACATTTGTGGGGGCCCCTAATTTGTGGGGGACCTGGGGCCATGGTCCCGCTGGCCCCGTACTAAATTCGGTCCTGGGCTGAAGAGTAGTCCAAATAATCCATTAGTGATAGTAATCCAATTGTGCACTGTGAGGCACAACTGGAAATGATAGTGACTGAAACTGGAATTTATTCCGCCCCTCAGGAACGTAGTCGAAATCAGAACAACTCAGGATTTGAAAAGAAACTCGTTGAACTCTATGGTATTTGAACAAGGACCTCTGGAATTTGGTTTCGTAGACAAGGCTGAGACTTCCATATGAAAGACTACGGAAGACTGCCAGGGGTTGATTACTGGGTCTGCCAAAAATACTTCTACATCTGCAGATTGAAGAACCAGTTTTGCATTTGAGACTTCTAGAAATTGGTCTTGAGACTGGGACTCGGACTGAGACTGCTTTCACTTGAACTGAGACTGGGACAGAAAGGTTGACGGGCCATGAGAAGAAAGGTTTGGATTTCGGGTTTAAATACACGACGACGAGATACTATCAGCGCTTCCGCACACCAAGATAGCTGAGTCACAAGACTGACCAAAGGGTGCAAGATACCCCCTTTTATACTCGGGTGGGCGGAGGTTGGTACCACCTTCCTCCACGTGTTGTTCTAAAAGTTTTTGCTCCATGGAGCAGGTCCACGTTTAATCGATAATGCTTGGGAGTAGTTGTAGTTGCTTCCACCGTCCTCCACGTGTAATGAGTTCGTTTCTCCAAAAGTTTATTAACCCAAGGGTTCCATTACATGGAGAATTAATTGCTCTGAGAGTTCATTGACCTGAGAGTTCACTGACCCCAAAGCTCGTTAAATTTAGTCACCACAGAGTTCGTTGATCCAAGGGTTGATTCTTCTTCTTAAACCGATGAGTGCGTGTATGTGTATGTGTCCAATGGTTTGCCTTACTCCACTAATCAATATCTTACAGATATCATCATACATGAGTTCCATCCTTCCTTCTGGTAGAGATTCAATCTTCGAATATGTTTATTTGTTCAAAATAGGTTTTATTTTTAAGAAATTCTTTTAACGATTTCAGCTATGCAAAAATTTACTTTTAAAATTGGTAATATCAAATTAAATAGCAATATTTTTTAATTGGTAAAAGTGGCTCATATTACTGGATTCAATTATTTTGCGACAATTACTATTCTATTTTTGGTTAAAAATTTATCTTTTTTATTTGAAAACTCGTTTTTTTATAGAAGATTATTCTTCTTGTTTGAAAATTCATTGTTTTGTTGCAAAATAAACTTTTTCAGTCAAAAATGATGTATTTTTCACAAATTTATATTTTTATTCAGTTGAATTTCAAAATGTAAAATGTAAAATGTAACAGATATTGTTGAGTCCGAGTTCTTTGCATCTTTCCGATAAAATTTATTATACTATAAAACTATATACACTTGAAAAATGTACACGTTCTTAAAAATGTTTCTGAATCCTGCCTGGCGTTATTCAAGAGTTTCAATAATCCTGTTAATCTTTTAAATTATTTTAAATACCAGGTTTTAGAACATCAAAACTTTACAGAATTTTTTTTCCAGAAAAACAAAATTTCGAGTACAGTTCTGAGTTTGATAATTTTTATAATCTTTCTGTGTCGTAATTCTGTGGATGTTTTCGTAAAATTTATTATACAATAAAACTGTATATACCATAGAAAAATGTATGCATAGCAAGAAATGTTTTTCAACCATGGCTAGCGTCATTAAGAATGTTTGGTAATCTTTTCTGCATTTTTGCATTATTTTTCATACGAGTTTTGAAAACTTTATGAACTTGTTTTCAGAAAATTCCTAATCTCTTCCAAAGTCGTGAGTTTGATGATTTTAATGATTGCTGCCTCAAAGCTTCGTGCGTCTTTCCGATGAAATTTAGTGTGGCAAGTGAGAAAACTCACTTGTATACTCTACTGAAAATCCAGCATACTTAGTATGAACACTGTACACACAATTATTTTAAATCATTATAAAATAGTATCCTTCATATACAAACAATGAAGATCTTTCTTGCTACTCTGCTCGTCACCCTGGCGGTCTTTCTTAATTCTATTGGTAATTATCATACAATATCAGATCTATTATTCTAGTTTTTATATTTAGACGCAGTGTACTTCGATATCGTCATTTTCCTCTGAATTTTTCAACAATTTTCTTGATTTTATCTTTGGTTTCTCAGGCGCAGTTTCGTTAAAAATGTAAAATTTTCGAAAATGATCCAATTTTAGGATGTATTGTTTTCAGCAGAAAATAATTATACAAATATAAATTTCATGGAAAATAATATTTTATCGAATTATGGAAAAAAGTATTTCTCTTTGAGCATTTAAGAAATAAATTTAAGCAAATAGAGCAACATTTCAAACGTGTGAACAGTAAAAACTGGAAATCGTTTAAAAATATTACCAAGATGGTCAAAAAGGAATGCACAAGATCTTAGAGCAGTTTTTTTACATGTTTCAGAACTTTAAAAAATGTTTCGGGCAAATTTGAGTCTGTTTGAAAGATATTTAAGATTTTCAGGTGTTTTAAAGAAATAAATAATAGTTATTCACTTTAAATTAATAGTTATTCAAAATTTTCATTTCGTGTATGTGTAGCCAAACGATATATGTATATATATATACCTATATATATAAGCCTGCCACGCGGGAGACCGGGTTTGGGTTCCCTACTGGAGAGCCATTCGGTTGCGGTTTTAATTCCTTAGGAATCGAACCGAAGGGCCAATGACAAAGCCACCGAACGCGTCCTCGGGTTGCACATAGAGGGTCCCTGTACCCAGGGTTTCTGCTGAATATGGTTACTATAATTTCATAAGCAGTCGCGGAGAATCGGCCGGGTATGGTCTCGAAGGAATAACACGTAAACGGAGGCGTGACAAATGTGCATTTTCACCTCATATCTAAAGTCGGAAAAGCCTATTCCGGAGTGGTTGGTGAAAGAGCGCACTGTGCTCCTGCCGAAGATGGGCAACATAGCACACCCTAAGAATTATAGGCTTGTCTGAACTTGTCTGAATATCGTGTATAAGATCTTGACAGCCATCCTAAATAATAGGATTGCTCGGACCATTGAACCACCCCAAACAAGTAGAGTAGAACCGGGACCTATATCCAGAAGCTCAGGGTCCCCGGGAACGCCAACAATCTTTCCGTCCTTCAGATGAATTTTGGCACACTTATCCAATCCAAAGTCCATCCCAATCTCTCCTGTGTACTTCGCGACGATATTTATGGCCGTTTGAAGTTTGGGTCTACCAGGGGCATAGAGCTTCAGGTCATCCATATAAAATACATGAGTGACCTTATGCTCGCGCTGGTTAGTGTCGCCACAGAGGTATCCAGAAGAATTACGTAGTGCGAG
>CAKNWW010347067.1:359-13779 GCA_932074435.1 Andricus kollari | reverse complement strand
TTTGTGTATTTTTTTGCACTCTGTGAATTCTTCTGAATTCTCTAAATCCTTCTTAATTCATTGAATTCTTCCGAATTCTCTTGCCATTCTCTGAATTCTACCGAATTCTCTGAATTCTTCTCAATTATCTGAATTCTTTTAAATTATCTGAACTCTTTTAAATTCTCTGAAAACTTTTGAATTCCTTTTTATTCTCTAAATTCTTTTGAAATGCTCCATTTTTTTTTTAGACTCTGTGAATTCTTTTGAAGTATGTGAATTCATTTTCACTTTGTGATTTCTTCCGAATTTTCTAAAGTCTTTCTAATTCTTTGAATTTTTCTTAATTCTATGAATTCTTCCACTATTCTTTGATTTCTTCCGAATTCTCTGAATTGTTCCAAATTCTTTGAAATCCTTGATTTATTCTGAATTCTCTGATTTGTTTAAAAATTTTCTGAACTTTCTAAGCTGGTTTGAATTTGTTAAATGCATGGTATCACTGGATTTTTTAAATGTTTTTTAATTTTCTTGAAATCATTAGAATACACGTTGAATTATTTTAAGTTTCTTTGAATATTTTTAATCCTAATGAATTCTTCAGAATTAATTTTTTTTAATTGTCTTGAAATCTTTACCATACACAATGAATAATTGTTCTAACTTTCTCCAAGTCTTTTGTATTCTTTGAACTCTCCTGAAGTATTCTGAATTCTTTCATAAATTTTGAAAGGTCTGAATTCTTTCCAATTCTCTGAAATATTCAGAATGCTATGAATTCTTTTGTATTGTCTTTTTTTTTAATTATATGATTTTTTTTTTAAATTTTCTGGATTATTTGAACTGTTCTGAATTTTTTAACTCTTACGAGACCACTGATTTTTTAAAATGATTTTCATTTATCTTCAAATTATTAGAATACATTTCAAGTGACTTTGAACTTCTTCAGATCTTTTGAATTTTCTGCATTCTCTGAAAACCTTTACAATACACCACTAATGATTTTGAATTCCTTTAAGTGTTTTGAATTCTTTAGAATTCTTCAGGATTCAAAATATTCGGAGAAAGTTAAAGTAATCCAATGTGTGTTCGAGAGATTTCAAGTGAATTAAAAATATTCCAGAGAAGGAGTTCGAACTAACTCAAGGTGGATTCTAATGATTTCAAGATAATTAAAAAACATTTTTGAAACATTCAGAGATATCGTGAGAATTCGACGAATTCCGAGTAGTTTAAAGAGTTCATGAAATTTCGAAACAATTCAAAGAATTCACTGAATTCAAAAAAAATTTAGATAATTTAAAATTTTTTAGATAATACAAAAGAATTTATAGAATTTAAAATATGTCACAGATTTCAAAAGAATTCAGACATTTCAAAAATTATCAGAGAATTCAGAATAATTCAGGAGAGTTCATAGAATACAAAAGACTTGCAGAAATAAAGATCAATTCGTGGTGTTTCATAAAGGTTTCAAGATAGTTAAGAAAAAAACTCAGAGAATAGCGGAAGAATTCATAGGTTTAACAAGAATTTGGAAAATTTGGAAGCATTCACAGAGTGCAAAAGAATTCACAAACTTTAAAAGAATTTACAGAATTAAAAAAAAAAAAGAATTTCACAAGAATTTAGAGAATACAAAAGAATTCATACATTTCAAAATATTTAAGAGATTTCGAAAAAGTTAAGGGAATTCAATGAATTCAGACAATTGATAAAAATTCAGAAAATTCAGAATAATTCAGAGAATTCAGTAAATTTCAGAGAATACAAAAAACTTGGAAAAATTCCAAATAATTTATGGTGTACTGTAAAGGTTTCAAGATAATTTCAAAAAACTGCAAAAGTATTCGAGGGACCACAAGTGAATTCTAAGAATTCGTTTGAATTTTACAGAATTAGAAATACTCGAAGGAAGTTAAAATAATTCAACGTGTATTCTAAAGGAAAAGATATTGTCTAAGATTTAATATCTCATCGCTCAGTTGCCGAGTGAAGTTGCACCATTGATATTCACAACCTCCTGCAAATTTAAAATTACTCTGTTGCGCACACACCCTCACCAGTAACACATGGACTGTCGTTCATCTAACGCATACTTCCGATTGGTTAATCTTTATTTGCTAATTACTTATTAATTATTAACTTTACCACAAAGTTTTATTATTATTTTCAACTCCATTTTTTATGAGAAATTCAAAAAATAACAATGTACCTTGAGTACTTGATAACCCGAATTTTGTTTTTCATATTGCGCGCCATAAATGGCCATTTGTGTTTACTAGTGCGCAGGAAGAAAATTTTTAGTAGATCGGACTGTGAAATTGACTGTCAATTTTGTCGCTGTTGCGGATCCTCAGAAATAATTACCAGGTAAGTGAAGTGGCGTGTTTAATCCAGCTCAACAAGCTATTCGAAAATCTGATTTCATCAAAGGAATGTTCAGTGAATTATTATTTATTTTAAACAATACTCGCTAAGCTAGACAGCAACATTTTGATGTACATGCGTGCCTTCATATGTTTAAAATATTCAAATAATTGAACTGTGAGCGCATTTACGATAAAGATTGTCGTAAGTGTTGTGAAAAATATCACTCTTTTGATATGCACAGTTTTTTTTCTGAAGCACAACCTATAAAGTGACATAAGATTTTTCGGAATAATTCGAGTCTATCATTACCTTTGCAGAGTAGTCCTGGTGCACATAGGGGGAACTCGTGGATGCAAATACATCCAAAAACGAATCAGGCGGACGTTACGATGTACAATGACAACTTTGCGTGATTTTCTAAATTTCCGGTAAAATTTGTAGCATTTTGTGAAAAAAAAATTTCTATAAAATAATATATATTCTTAGATCAGTAGTAGTTTTTTTAGCGAATCGGAATGCATTGCACTTGTTTATTGGTCTTAAATTCTGCCGTAACCCTCACATGGAAGAAAGTAGGTGCATTTACCTGAATATAAATTATAAATCATGCAAATATTACTTTTCTTTTTATATTTAAGTCTGTAATTTTTAGGAACTGTTCGTAAGAAATTCAAACTGTTTGTAAAAAACTCCAAAATTTATTCATACTATTCTCAAGAAATAGGATTCAGTATGTCATTTTTTTTATCTCGTATCGTGACGTTTTTACGAACGAATTTTTTCCGTGTGTACGGTCGATGTAAATAAACGAAGCATTTTACGACAATGCGTTTGTCAACAATGATGTTTGAGATGTTGGAAAAAATATACTTTAAAAGCTAAATATGAAAGATAGTTGTTTGTGCAATTTAACATATGTTCTGAAAAGTAAGCTACATAGTAGAAAATGTAAGCATATGTAATATTATACAACATTTAATACATTTAAAAATCGTTGCCGACAATCTTATTATTTTTACATTCTCATCATTTATGATTGAGAAATTATTAGAATCGTCCGAAATCTCACACCTCAGTTTTTCAACGGATCTTCCATGTTTTGAGACCCCTGTAGCCGAAAATCAAGTGTTGACGTTGGCGTCTGTCTGTATGTCTGTATTTTTGTCCATATGTCCATAAACACGATTACTCAAGAAAAAATGAACGGATCAAATCAAGCTCCGACACAATTTTTTGGGTCCTAGAAGAAAGAATTATTTCGTTATCCAGCATTACCTGACCAACGGTTGTGGTTTCATCCATCGAAAAAGCTATCCGAAAATCGAATATTCCAATTTTACGCGAAATGACGACAGATACATGAAAAACGTTGAAGAGAAGAATTGAAGCTTTTCAAAATATCTACCATTTTTCTTTTATTCGTTTTTTGATAGTCGAAAATTCTTATTTTTAGCCAAATGACGACAGATACGTAAAAAAGTTTAGAAGCAGAGAATTGTAGCTTTTTAAAAAACCTATGATTTTTTCACAACCATTTTTGGATAAGATTTGATACAGGAAAAAGTTTTTGGAGGCATTTAAGCTTTAACAATTCCTATAAAATTTCTTTTAACCATTTTTCAACAAAACTCATTCAAATTTATTTATCGAAATTCATGTTCAAAAATCGAAATTTTCAGGCCACTTTTACTATATGTTTTGGGGTCGCTTAAGCCAAATCCGAAGTCCGTTTCACCCCATAATGTCAGGTTTTTGACATAAACTTAAACAATCCTATAATCCAAGCCCAATTAGCCCGTTATACCTAAGATATTGAACCTCTTTACCCTATCAACTAAAATTCCAATAACCAAATAAGTGGGTTAAAATGGAATTCGGATTGAATTTCAGCAACCTTAAATACATATAATAAGCATGGTCTGATCTCCAGGCCAGAAAAACGTTTTGTTTTGTGTGTGGTTGTCTTATTATTATTATATTCGTTATAATTTCAAATATCTAATAGCACGCATCTTTATGACGTTCTAATTTTCTTCTCATGTGGGAGATGTGACCTTTTTTTAAAATAGGAACTGAAAGGACTGTGTCACAATTCGTGTTTGTTTCTATGTGCATAGTATAAAAATAATAAAAATACTTTTTATCCTGTTTATTACCGCCAAAATAGATTAAGAAACATACTTCAATGCCCATACATTTTCTATATGTATAACATCCTATTGCATACGAACTTTTATCAAAAATATTTACATAACTCCAACTCAGCAATTTTAAATATTATCAAATGCACGACTTTTCGGTAGAGAATGGAATTTTCTTTAAAACAAATTCATAGATTTTTAATTTTTTTTTAAACCTTGTATATTTATATATTTTGATAAACTATTTTGGAACATGTGCATGAAAATTGCCCCGAATGTAATTTTCAGAAAACTACGGTTTTCAAGTTTTAATTTTGAAAATGACATTGCGTATGTCCCTAAGTCGTATTTCGGAACTATTTGTAGTGAACATTTTTATCTTCCGGAAACTCGCGATATTTGGTACAAAACCGAAGGAAATGCGTCTGTGCTGTAAAAAGATTACTGAAGCTTTTGAATAACACCGAAAAAGAGAGGCATGTTCAAATACGCGTACATTTTTAGAGGTATATGTTTTTATTCTATACTAAATTTCATCGTAAAAATACAGATAACTTCGACATCGCAATTTTTAATATTATCAGACTCACGACTTTGGTAGAGATTGGCAATTGTTTAAATACCAGTTTATAGATTTTTCATATATTTTGACACCTCCTATATCGATGTTTTTTAATACGCTCATCGAGAACATAACCTCACAAAATCTGCAAATGTAATTTTCAAAAAACTACCTTTTCTTAAGTTTTAACATTGAACATTACACTTATGGGTATTTTATTGGACAGATTCTTAAAATAGTTAAGTAGTAGTTTTCCTAAATTTATATCCACAATATCAGTTTCTTTGAAATTGTACATTTGAATAATCATTCTACAATGAAATATATATTTCGACAAATTATTTACCATACGGAACATTTTTTAACTGGATTCATTTTGGATCCAAGTGTACAATTAAAGTCTCTCGCGAATTCAGGCCTGTTTGAAAATGCACCTATCATTCTCAATCCTGATGGACTATGCTCATTTGTTTGAACGATCTTTTTCAGAAATTCTGGTGTGTATTTGTCACATTCTTGGATAGCTGCATGGATCCAAAAAAGCTGTGCTTGTGAATATTTTGTTAATCCAGGCAATATGGGTTCGGGTGCGTTTCGTTTAGCCCATTCTTGATAGGCTAAGTACGATAGTTTTACGCCTCCGTTGTCATTAATGTTTTCTGTTCGTGTAAAGACACCATTCAACTGGAAATTGTTAGATACATTTTAACGTGATTCACTATTTCTTAAATTTTTTGATAGAATGAATCATTCTGTAATGTGTAGTATAACTAGCTTTGTTATTTGCAAGTTTAAATAAAAAAACTGTTCATATTTTTATCTTGATTCCCTACTGCACGATTGATACACATGGATGAGAAAACCGATTATAAAGATTTATTTGCAGCTAAATGAGTTTGCCAAAAATGTATTTTAAAACTAAACAATTGGTAAGAAATCACACGTAACAATTCATGCAGAAAGTGCATTATAAAGTGCATAATTATGTTGAAGCAATTTTAAAGTTTCCAAAACGCCTTTATATGCGCCAAAAGTCCTTACGAGCACTTTCTATATCACAGAATCCGTTTTGAATACTTTATGCCAAAATGCGTTTTGGCTACTTTATATATGTGGTCGATTTAAACGCTCACTAAGCAATTTTGCTTCTTGAGCGTAACACATACATACTTTAAGACCGACTCCATCAGCAGTATAATTTCCGTACTGCTTAGTAATGCAATCAGCATTCTCAAGATATTTTTTTTTCGTCTCTGGAGTCATCCAAGCGTCAAGATTATCAAGGAGATGACACATTTCATGTCCCATACTAAACGAACCTATGCCGGCGTAGTTCATATATTTAAGAGCATTCTTATTAAATAAAACATCCTGCAGAAGTCCAGCTGGGATTTCTAGTAATTGTTATTCATATCACATGTACAAACAAATACAATTTTTAAATTTTCCTCATCGTAATGATTAAAACAAAAAATGTATCTATAATAAAGGCTCAAAAATGAATTTGATAAATCTTGGAACCATACAAGGGGAAATCACGTACACCCTGCGAAATATATTTTGGATTTATACTCCATTCAGTAATACGAGTGGATAATTACCGAAATTCTTTATGCTGAGCAGCTGAGGTAATAAAAGGCGCTTTTGAGCAATTCTCGCGAAAAATCGCTTTAAAAAAATCGACGCACTCCAACAAAAGTTCTTTTATAGAAAATATCATTTGCTGTGATTTAATTGAAAATTTTTATTCTAATAATTATTATTTTTATACGACGTGGAGCGACCATATATTCGCCTGATAACCATACCACAAAATATTATACTTTTCTGTAACTTTCACGTCGATCTATGTGCTCTAAAATTCTCTGTGACATATTATCGACACCTCAAGAAGTATAAGCAATAATATCAGAGTTCGGCTTTCGAAGCTCGTATTCCTGCGAGTTTGAACACGTATAAAAATCGTGTTCAGTCTACCCCATAGGCATTCGATATTTCTCATCCAAAGGCAGTTCATTACTGCTCCTCGATCGGTCAAGACGCTCAAGCCTCTGCTCTCTATCATCTTGCAACACAGCTACATTTATATTTTCAAGTTCAAATTTGATATTTTATTTAACCTAAACCGACACTTCAAGGTGGTGACCCCGACGTGATCTAAAAGGCTCGACGAGCGCCTTTCCCTGGATGTTTGTGTTGTAAATTAACTTTTGTTTTTGCGCAGTGAGTGTGTGATTCTCGGTTTCTTGTGTAAAAAATTTACTACTAGCCATGTTGTCCAACGGAACAACTACCAATCCGTAACAACCAATACTACAACGACTACCACAACTACTACAGCAACTGCAGCCGGCACATCGGTCACATGGGTAGGACTTTAGATTCCAGAAATTAAATGCATTTCCGTAAAAATTCCAGTTCTTAATTCGCGATTGCTAGTATTAGTTCGGATGATACCAAACATAATTACATAATCAGTTATTTAGATCCTAAGTATTGGTCAAAAGTGCGTGACATCTCAGTGAATCTTTCTGCAAAGGAAGCCGACGCAGATTTTAAGGCATCTTCGAGATTTAACAGCTACCGTGATGGCTTTTGACGTATTTCGTTCCGTGTGGCTTGCTCGGTTACCTGCGCTTATACAAGCCATTCTCGTGTTTTATCAACAGAAAGGTTTCGATGATCTTGCTAACCTGGCAGGTGACTTCGCCGATGTCAATCCACGCGGACACCTTTTGGACTCTTTAAATTCCCTTTCATATCCTTTAGCCTTCGTGATGCAGCTGAAACCTGTTAACGGTTTATGGATGAGGGACTGCGAAGATTAGATTTTGTATACTATTACATGGACGACATACTGGTAGCATCATTAACGTTTTTAAACGTTTATAGGCCTATGGTGTTCTCATTAACCCATAAAAGTGCAGTTTCGGTGCGACTCAGGTCATGTTTCTTGGATTCAGAATTCCAGAAGAAAGGCTTAAAGAGTTCAGGCGATTCGAAATTATCCAATGCCGGAAATCGCAAAAGATTAACGCGGTTTCATCGGAACTTTAAATTTCTCCAGAGGCGCTGCACCCATATGCAGCTAAGCATAGGCTCCTTGAAATGATCTTTTCCAGGGGAACTTGAAACGTGAGGCTTTAAATAAATGGACAAATTCTCCATTTCAAGCTTTTGACATATCCTGCACCTAGTGTAACTCTTTCCATTTCCTGCGGTTTCTTTTCTAAAAAGTTCAACACTGCTGAAAAGAAGTACGGTACCTACAATCGGGAAATTTCTGCTATTTACAAGGCAGTGAAGCACTTTGGGCACATGATCGAAGGTCGATCATTCATTATTTTTGCAGACAATAAACCTATCATGTTTACGTTTCGTTAGCAGGCTGACAAGTGCTCTCCGCGACAGTTCCGTTATTTAGAATTTATCAGACAATATTCAACTCTCTATTGTGATGTATCGACAACTGCAGCTCGACCTTTCGTTATTGTAAAAGCTCTCATCACTGGGTAGAATGTCCAGTTTGATACACCACTCAGAATCACGACAGATAAAGGAAGACAATTCGATTCTCACTTTTTCAAGGAATTTAACACCTTGCTTGGAACTCAACACTTTGGGACAAGCGCCTACCATCCTTCAGCCAACGGTATTGTAGAGCGACTCCATCGTCAACTGAAACAAGCAATCAGATGTCACACCACAGAACGTTACGTCGAAATTTCACCCATCATATTGCTTCATGTTAGAGCAGCTTGGCGGGACAACCCTTAGGATACAACTGCTGAACTTATTTACGAATAGACCCTTCCTTTTTCAAGGGGAATTTCGCATTTCTCGTGCAGAGTCGCAGATTTTTCCAGCAGTTGCGACTAGTTGATGGAACCATACACAGACAGAAACGAACTTTCAGCTTTGAAGATCTAGTTACGACCACACATGTCTGGATTCTCCACGGCGAGAAGCAGCTCCCCTCGCTAAAAGCACCATTCGAAAGTCCGTATCTAGTTGTCAAACGAGCCGAGAAGATTTGTGTCCTTAAGATCAATGGAAACAATGTCACTGTCTCAATTGACCGCCTGAAGCCAGCCTCCATCCTAGCGGAAGATCAGAAGTTGCCACGCAGCTTTGTTAACGAGAAGCCATCACCACCAGAACCAAAGGAGGTGACAACGATGAAACCAGTGACTCGTTCTGGTATGCGGGTCAGATTTCCTGATCGTCTACAAGCCGGATTCCAGTAAAGTAAAATATTTGTTTGAAACCAAAATGCAATTTGTTCTTATTTTATTTTTATTTCTGTTTTCATTCAACCAAAGTGGAACGAAAATGTGCTAAGTGCCCCCCCCCCCCCCCACCTCAAGAAATTTCCATGCTGTTTTCTATTCCGAATTATCGACAGTCTTCTTTCTTTGAAGTGGTTTATTTCATTATGCACCAGGAAATTATTTTTTTTTGCTGATGTGAGGAAAATGATTTTAACTCATCAAGAAAGCATTTGTATTAGGAATTCTAAATGTCTTTTTTAAGTATTGGTTTATATTTGTATCGTGATTTTTCTGCACGTTAATCAAAAGTTAGGTGCAAAGTTTACTTTATTTCTGTCGAGAAGTGCTTATTTATTATAATAGGGCTGTACAAGAGTATGGATTCCGAGTTTTCTCATGAAATCACTATTCAGGATGGAGGCTAGTTGAAAAGAATAAGTTCCGCGAAGAATTGTGCGCATGGGTGGAAGTAACGAACGCGCATGTGCGAGCATTTCCCGCGGCTGTCAAAGTAAACTTTACTGGCCCAGGCAGGTAAAATACCCCGCCATCCACAAAGCCTTTTTTGCTACTCCATACCATACTCAGAAAACGAGAAAACCATACTCGCGTTACAGAAAGCATCCTCCTCGTAATTGCTGAGTGGCTCAAAGGCAAATTTAAAATATTGGAGAGACTTAAATAAAAAAAAATTAAAAATGAATATTTCCAATATTTTTAGCTTCTTTCGTTCAGCTTAGTTTTCTAGTATAAAGTCTAAGAAAAGTAGAGTCTAATAACGCTTCCTAAACAATCAGTTAAAACATGTGAAACAAAAAATCCGATTTTTTGAGAATCGCATCTCATTACTGTCGGGTTCTACGAGTTTGGCGATGAACTATTACTGGAAAGAGTATGAATCCAAGAAAATTCTAAAGTTTGTATGTTCCCCTTGTTATTCCAGCACCCGTTTATAGTCTTGTAAGAATCTGTAAATAGAATAGACTTGCCAATTCCGTTTCCATCTATAGAAAAGAAAGGGCCGTCAGTAGTAGGTTCACCGTGAAGGATCCAGTGTGATGTGTTTACAGGCTGCCTTAATTGATTAAAATCATACTCATAAATGAAAACGGACATGGTTGATGCTGCTTGAAAGAAATTGTTCGGATTTACTACCGCCTTCTTGAAGAATTCATTAAGAGTCTTGTCATCGAAAAATTCATTGGGACATCCAATGAAATTTTTCATAGATGCAAGTCTATTCAAAGCATTTTTCCTTGTTTTTTCGTCCATCCATTTAGCCTGAAACAAAAGTAAGAGCAACCATGATACATGTAGAAAGGGATTATATATGTAGCGTACCGAAAAATCCGGCTACTTGTACCGAAATTTCGGTACTTGTAGCCACGGCATTCTTTTGAAATGAGCCCAAGAACTTGAAAGAATGTTAATTATTTCTAGAGTTATTCTAACTTCTTCAAAAAGTGAAAATTTAGAGCTTTTCTGCAATATAGTTTTATAAAATTGACATCTTTTATTCAGTTATGGCTTTTTAGACCCAGAATTTTATTATTTTTTGCAATTCTATGAGGAGAAAATTTGCATGTTGATATTATGAAAATGAAGAGTATTCATGGGTACTTTAAAAACGATCTCGTAGATCATATCTGCCGGTAGTAGATACAGATTGGAGTGATTCAAAAGAATTTGTACTTTTTTAGTCAACAAATTTAATAAAAAAGTCATAGTCGGATATAACGGATGATTTTTTTAATTCCCAAAAGTGGATTTTCTCGAAAATCCCATTTTTTCCAATATTTTATAATAGGTTCTGCTAATGTGAAAAGTCATCCTATCAGTTTTAGGGGGCCAACACATGGTTTTACTACAGAGTAAGAGGTGTTTATCGTAGAAATTTGCTAGATGTGTAAACTTTTATCTGAAAATTTGTTTGTATGCTACAGTCGGAAATTGTCGGTACGAGCAGCGCAAGTACTATTAAAAATCACTGTTTACCTTGAAACATGATCACTCGTTTAAAAATAAACCAGAATTTTTTTTTAAAACCCGCAAGAAAGCTTATTGAATTCCACGTCAAATGAATTTTAATAGAGATAGATTTTATCTTTAGAAAGAAATTTAGAAAATACACTTTCAAGAATTTTAGAAAATTAGCAGTAACATGGACATATTTGAAAATTTTACAATTGTTTCGCGATCAATTGAAATAACACTAATTTCCAAGTAAAATGAAATGCAAACTCAAAACATAATACCTACGCTCGTCTGGAAAATACTGCATTTTGAAATAAAAAATGCTATCATTTTTTGAGAATTCACATGAAATCATATATTCAAGTAAGAAATCATGCGGATAACATGATATAGACGTTTTTGTACTTTTTCATCTCTTTCGTTGGGGAAAACTGTATGCGCATTTTTTTTATTCAAATCTAATCATTCATTTGATTAGTTGAGAAACATTTAAGGTTAGCTTTTTCACAAATTGAATTTTTCCTAAGACGTTTTCTCAAATTAAAACAAAACTTTCCTTTCACTCAAGTCACAATAGTAAATAATCAATAATTCAAAATACTAATATCCGTCCCATTTGAAGTATGTTTCATCCATTCGATGGTCCTCTTTCCCTTTTGATTATTTCTTAATTAATTTCTCTTCCCAAGAATTTAATTATTTTCTCAGCAAATTTATAATTTTTCTCCTATTTTTTTCCTTAGAAATAGAGCTTAAAATAGAGCTTAAAATAGTTTATGAGAAAATCTCACCTCTTGTATAATTTTCTTGTACTGTTTTTCAATATCGACTGCTAAATCTTCTGCACTTTTCTTAGATGCTTGACTGAAGTGCTTCCTAACATATAGAGCACCAACACTCAATTTTAGGTAAGTCCCTAATATCTGATCAAGGCAGTACTGCCGCCTATCTTGTATTACATTTTTACCGTTCAGCATATTTGTGAACTTCAATTTGCGTTGCCGAATTTTATCAGTTAAAAGATCTAAATCATCCTGAATTGCTTTCCATAATTGGTAATTGGCCTGCACCCTTTTTGTTGTATTCTTCATCAGTGTTTCAAAATTTTCAAAAAAAGTAGGCACGCCCACTATTATTGGTTCATTGTCGCCAACTACGATACTAGAATTGAGAGATGAGTAAACTTTGTTGAAGTATACCTTCCAGGGAATACTTGGAATTTTTTTAGATAGATCTGCCACTGTTGTTCGATTATTAAGAGCATTTTGATTACTTGTATCATCATCACTTCTGGAGATCTAGTTTTTAAAGATATTTTAATAAACTTGTAGATATTTGGGTAGCTAAAATTAATTTTCCTTGCAAAATTTTCATTTTGAATTTAATAAATTAAAAATTACTTAAATAAAGAACTTCAAGAAATCATAGTCATAACCTCGGCAGAGATAACGTTAGGCAAACAAAAATACTTTGCTATAAATTATTTTTTTTCATAGTATATATCTCATTGAACAACTTATCTCATATAACAAAGTATATCACTATTTTCTCAGAACATAGATTCGAAAATAACTGTATTGTATTGATCCAGCGTTATCTCTACCGAGACTTTTAAGGTAAAACTGTTAACAGTAGCAAACATAAAAGAATATTATAATTTGCACTCACAGTAGCTAGATTAATTTCGAATTTGAGAGATTCCTTTAATTCATTTATTGCTTTATCTCTGCTTGCCCCAAAAAGAACAGCTATATCAACTATATAATCAAAGTAGGCAGTGACCATTGTGTTATTGAGCCCTTTTACTAAAAATTCACGACCAATAGAGAGGAATGGTTGGTTTATCTAAAAAACGTAATTTCTTGCTTAAAATATATTAAATCATAATCCTATTTTTTATTTGTTGCTGTAGGCTCAATTACGTACTTTAAGCATACGTTTTTTGCTGTTTAAAGGGTCAGTTATAACTTGGATATTGAAAAAGTAACTCGCTCCATACCCCAATTTCTGCATCGTATAAGTAGTCTGTTTCCATTCGAATTTTGTCTCATTCCACGAGTTTTCCAGGACAGGCCAACCACCAAATTGTTTTAAATCACCTGATATTCCCCCCAGACCAT
>CAKNWW010347063.1:0-15407 GCA_932074435.1 Andricus kollari | reverse complement strand
AAACAAATATTATTCATAAAATTCTTGAATTGTGTAATCAATTCCAGAAAATGATCACTTTTAACGATTTCCTGAGCAAAATATTTTGTTCAAAGATTAATAATTGTTTAAACAATTTTTAAATTAGGTAAAAAATAATTCAAAACTTCTAACTTTATGAATAAAACGAATTATTGTCTAAAATGTAAAAAAAACTTTTGTAGCATGAATTCTACACAAAACTGCTGTTTTTCATTGTTTGGGACATTTTCCAGGCACAAAGTTTAAAGTTATTCGGTGAACATTACTCTTTCGAGATTCATTAAGGGCTGACTAAACATTATCATTGGGTGCCAATAACACAATATTTCAACATCTTGAAAATACCCAAAATTCGTTTTGATTGGAACAATAAACAAACCTTTTTTAATAACAATAAAACACATGCTCTCTTACAGTATCAGAAATATCGTGAATCCTTATCTGAATAACCGCTTTAAGTTGCTCTACGTTTTGGGTTGATCGGCGTAACAAATTTCTTTAATGAAATTTCACGGAAAAAAGTTGCATGGATTGAGATCTGGTGATTTGGGAGGCCATTCTATACCACCACCTGCAAATTCGGGGTACCTTAGTCCAATAACATGATGTCCATATACGTTGAAAATTTATTCAAAGAATGTGTGTGTAATGCGAGGATGCTTCATCTTGCATATAATAGTGATTCTTTACTAAACCCATTTCCTGCCCATGAGGGAAGAAGTTTGGTTTGAGAAGTTTCTGAAAATAGTCTAAATGTGTACTTTCCCTTCTCCAAAAATAAAATTTTGGTTTATTTACCTTCCTTTTTAGCTAAAAATGTGCTTGATCGCTGAAAACAATGCGATCTGGATCGATCTCTCTATCATTGAACATTTGAAGCATCTGCTTGGAAAAATCCAGCTGCTTGGCCGTCACAGCATGTGTTAGTATTGGATGTGTAAAGATTTTGAAAAGATGATGTTTGAAAAAGTTCTTTACATTGGTTTTGTGTAAAATTTGACTTTGTGGGTTTTCATCAATTCTTCACGTTTTAAAACCCCCTTAAATAGAAAAAACGATTTTTTGAAGGTGTCTGTCTGTAGTCTGCCTGTAGCCTGTCTGTAGTCCCTCTGCAGTCTGTAGTCTGTACTCTGTACGCACGATAACTTTCGAAAAAATTATCTGACTGCATTGAGCTTTGGCCCACTTTCTTAAGGCTTGAAAAAAACAAGTTTGTAAACCACTTATCTTGTATAACAATTCAAAAAGTTCAAGCATCTTCTAAATTTTTTAGAACCTTTTTTTTCAAGAATTAAAAATTTAATGTACATTTATTTGTAGTTCTCAGAATGTCGAACTATTTACTTGTGAAATTTTTTTCGATAGAAAGCAAATTATCAGAGTTACAGCATTATCAAAATTTAAAAAAAAACGAGAATGAAGATCTTTAGCCAAACAAGGCACTATATGAAAAAAGTCAACAACAGAAAAACGTTGGGTTTTTAAAGTCCTGCAATATTATCTTAACAACTTTTTCGAAAAATCGAAAATTCAAATTTTGATTGTATAAAAAATGACTGAAATTAAAAAATTCCATTTTGTGTACAAACTATGCAAGATACAAAAAAAAGATGGAGAGACAGAAATTATCCTCCCGGAAAAGATATACAAATTGGATATTAATCACTTTTCGATTAAACGCGTAGTTTTTTTTTACTCGTGAAAATCCGTAGAAAAAAAAAATTCTGGAAAAACGACACAAGCTATGAGAAAAATAAATTGAGAAAAGTTTTTTACTCAAAAAAGAGTTTAAAATCTGTGATCGATCATTTTATGATAAGACACGTAGTTTCTGTTTTAATTGTGGAAAACGACATTGCAAATAAACAAATTGAATTTTTGGACAAAAAGATACAAGGTACAATCAAATGTTTTATTTAAAATTTAACATTATTTGACTTTGAATACCTTCATAAATGAAAAGTTTTGTTTTTATTCTGTAGGTTTCAAAACAATTGTTTTTTGAAAACAAGGTTACTTTTTTAATGAATTATCTCCAACCCATCGTCAGATAAAAAGAAATACGTGGAGACTGTGAAGATCTCTAGACTATATAACAAATTGAAATCCACGATAATATTAAAATTAATAAAATAAGAGTTTGCTGTGTTATATTTTGCTAGAAAGCGAAAACCGGCGTTTATTGAAGATTCTAAATTGATTATTTTGTTCATAAATAGAAAGGCTAAAAGGAAAGGAGGTCCAAATCTCAGCTGGCATTTTCGATTTTTTTGTTCGCTTTGAGATAAGAATGAACCAGGTGAATAGATAAATAAATCGAATAATATTTAGAGGTCGCTCATCGCTTGTTTGTCTATTTCCACAGAAAAGTCAATATTTCTCAGAAACGGCAGATCATAATGCAAAACTAAACACAATAAAAAATATTCGTCTAACAGAAGCAAGTAATTTTTATTCACAGTTTTTTTTACTTATACAGACTTAAGAAGATATGCGAAGAAAATTGTTATAAAGAAGCGTTATTCGTCAATTCCTCTTACTGAGAGATATCTTATACATTTAAACTATTTTTATGTTCTTAAAAAAAATATACAAACCAATTTTTCCAAAAAAAAGTCATTTTAAATGTTTGCATGAATCGCTTCCCAAATATCTGAAAATAATTTAGAATCGTAATACAGAGAATCGAGAAAGTGGAATAGATTATGAATGCTTCTTATGTAATGTTTCGTAATGTGAGCCATACTACAAATACTGTTAGCCCGTCCTTTTCTGATTGAGCTTCCTCAAAAAATTTTTAATCTGTTCGATAGAAAAAATTGCATCTCCACATCCACCCAATTAAACAAAAAGGATCATATGAAATTAAATATCGAAAGCCATCATCTATTTCCTTATTAAACTTTTTATCCTTCCTGTTCAAAGAAAAATTTGTATCATTATTATTATCTCCAGTAATACATATTTTCGAGTTATTTGACAAATTCGGTAATTAAACAATTTGTCAACTTTCCTTGTCGATTGTTTTTGATATCCAAGCTATATTTCGTGGAATTATTTCCAGCCTTGAATAAGTAGGGTCAAATAGATAGGTATGCAAATAACTCAAGTGTTTTCACATAACCTGTTTACAAGTTTTACAATATTGCATTCTCATTGCGTCAAGAAAGTTAAGTATGCTAGAATTTCGCGTTTTATTAATAGATTTTTCTATTTTTTTTTCAAATAGTAATATATATCTACAATAATCAGCAAAATTTCATCAATTTAAATTTAGAGAGTATTATGAACTTGAACAACATTTATCCCTCATTGGGCGCAAAGAAAAGTGGCTTTTTCAGCTACGAAATCCCCATGAAGAGGTCCGCTACTAATCGTTGGAGGTTCTCCACACCAATCAGCTTTTATTTCCACTGTATTTGAGAAAAATTATAAATGTATAAAATATAATAAACAGAATTAAATTCATAAATTAAAATAAGCAATGCTTAATACCATTCCGATCAGTGTTGTTTTTTGTCATTTTTGTTGACAATTTAATAGAGTTTGTACATTTCAGTTATTAATCAATAATTGGGAAACCATACTCGTCAGTTGGCTTTAAAATTGCGGGAGATTGATATTTTTTTTATTACATTCTGGATATTTCTTCCCCAGTTTCAGCGTCTTTATAACTGAATGCATTTGGAAATATAAATGAGAATTGTAAAGCTTTATTCCAAAAAGCCATTACCTAAATTGTAGCTTCTATTGTTTAGATATTTCGTAAAGAAGTAATGCTGTTTATTATTAATTGATGAAACATATGATCTCTCTGATATGTATCCATTTACTCGTACATTTTCTAAGGAATTACACCATCACAAATTTAAAAAAATTGCATCAAAATTTTTTGTTTCTTGACTAAAATATTATGAAATGTATTTCAAAATTTAACTTAGTTGATCGTAAAATGAGACTGAAAAGAATAATCGCTATCAGGTGTCGCAGGATCATGTGAAAATCCTGCTCATTTTAAAATAATATAAAGGAAAATGATTAAAAATCTATTCTCAATTTTGAATTTAAACTCTTACTTCTTTCTTGATTCGCTTGAAGATCCAGCAGTGTTATGAATGAATTGCAAAGTCTATAAATCGGATGCCAATGTAGGCCAAGAACATTATCTCTCCTATCTTATTTTCTCTAAGTTTATTGCATGTCATTGTGTCATGAATTTGGTTCCACATACGTTTTTGAATTTCATCGCATTTAAAATTTAGTGATATTATCAGTGATGCCCTCCGGAAGAATAACTTACATTGACTTTACCCTTTACAATCTTCATAAAAGATTCTTCCTACTACATTCATTTTTCAATAAAACATTTATATTCCTAATGCATACATTTTCGCAAATGGAAAGCGTTTGTAAATGTAAGTTCTTTAAACTTCGAAAAATGTCAACTAAAGATTTTTAAATTATAGATATTAAAAATTTAATAATATATTACTGTGGAAGCCATCTTAAAAAAAAAAAAATTTATTTTTATGCTGTTGGTTTGAAAATAATTATTAGTTGACAACATGGGCCTGTCAGACATGAATCATCTCCTACGCATAAGCGAATAAGAAGCTCTAATAATGTTTGTTTCCGATAGAAATCTGTATCTGGAGAATGAAAAATTTATTTGTATATTACTTCTTGCAAAATAAAACGTGTTTCAGAAGAAGGACTCTTCCTCTGATCTCTCTGTAGCTTAGTCGTTAGAGCACATGACCGGAAATCAGTTTACCTGGTGTTCGAATCCCAGTGGCGTGAAAGGAGTTGATCTTTTTTCTGAATACATTTAATTTCAAAAATTTGTTTCCGAACCACTCTAACGTTCCCGATCATTATTTTTATGTTTTCTCTAGGATTCCAATTTAAAAATGTAGAAATCTTTTAATTTTCAATCGTTCAATTCTAACTATTCACAATTTTAAAATGTGAAATGTTTTAAGTACTTTCAGAATTATTGTATTTTGACGCTATGTACTTAGTTATTCTGCCGTTTTTGGGATTTTGCAATCTCAAACTGCAAAATGTAAAGCTGGCTCCTGATTTCATATTGTAAAATTCTAAATCCCTGAAATTCAAAATCATTCAGTTTCTAGTCCTGGGAATATTTCAAATTGAAGGAATTTTAGTTTTCCATTCCTCGAAGTTACATTTTTTATGATAGCAGTTTGGCTTTGTTGTTGATCCGTCCATTGGTTTGCCCGTTCGTCATACTATTCTTCAGGCAAACCCACTGCAAAAGGCCATGAGTGCTAACATTTTTCACACTAGCATTCTAGCAAATACATTTGAAACAGTTTGTTGAAAAATTGATAGGCTACGAAGCAATTTGAAAGAAAGTCATTCTCGTTTCGAGATTTTATAATTTTTCGCGCTTCAAATTCTAACTTATTTAATTTTAAGGCTACTCCTTGGCAATTTTTACAATTTTAGGTACGTGATATTGAAACATTGTCTTATTTTAAACTGCGAATGATAACAACTATATAAATTAGGTAATGGTCCTTTATTATAAATTATAAATGACCGTTTTGACTTTGATATTGACAAATTTTTAATGTTTTAATTTGTAGTTTAAATTATTCAATATTAGGAGCCTTCTTTAACACGGTTTGCTGACATTATTAATCGAATTTCGTAATTTTTCTGTGGTGTTATTTTCAATGTGAATAAGCGAAGGTTAAGTACATCAGGCGTGCAAATAATCTTGTTTTTTTCACTTTGAAGTGACGTAGCGTAATAACATGGTGACATTGTTCTAAACTAGGTCTTGAGAATTCACCGGTAAATATTTTTTTGAACCAGAAGAAAACGAGATAATGACCAGGAATTTTCTGTTGTAGAATTTTAGTGGTCTGCCTAACTTATTTTCGTGTATACTTTCAAGAAATTTATATCTCAACTGGGGTTCTTGACTCATGGACTCCATAATTATATATTAAGGAAGTCAAATATTAAGAGCAAGGTGAATAATCTTCAGAATTTTTGTAAAATGTGAATGGCAACTTTTGATCTTTGGATAGTAAAAAGCTACCTTAAATGTATTTTAGCTGAAACTACGAAAAAGTATTTTCATGCTTTCTTAAAAAGGCCGTGTAATTATTACAGATTTTAAAGTCCAAAAATTAAAAATTGTTTTATCCTTCAGGGTTTAGTTTGAAGATGTTAATACCTCAAATATCTTGTCTCACAGCATACATTTCCCAATTACAAATCGTAAAAATTTCTCACTAATCTTAAGAATAGTTGCAACTTAAATAGGCGCCAATATGAATATGGATATGGATATTCTGAGGATCAATCACATGTGCACATCTCTAACTCTATCTCTTTCTCTTCGCAGAAAACGTTAAAGTGAGAAAAGTTTGATGTCACAGGTCAAAGAATAAATAATGTAGTGAGTTTATGTCTCGGTGTGGCATGTTGGTATTTACCTCAATGTGACTCTAGACCTCTCTCACTCTAACATTTTCTGTAAAGAGAACGAGATGGATGTGCGCACACGATTTATCCTTAGAAGTGGTTGCATTTTTCCGAGCTTGTCACTTATTAAATATTCAAAAAGCTGTATCAAAAAGCACGACGCAAAAAAAAAATTAAAAGAAGTAATTGAACAGAGCGAGGCGCATTTGCCTTCGCGCATTTCTTCCTTCCCCACTCATATTCTCATATTAAGAATATTTTCTCCCTTCAGTTACAAGATACTCTTAAAGTAAGAATTTCGCTTACTTCATTAAGAATATTAATAAGAATATTTCTGTAAGAATATGATATTCATAATATTAGAATATCGTTTTTTTTTCGGTGTAGACAAGATACAGAAAAAGATGAATTAACGGAAATTGATTATTAAAAAATATCTACAAATTTGTTAGAAATTACTTTTTGATGGGAAGCCTAGTTTTTGATTGATTTGTGAAAAATAGTTTGCAAAATCTGCGCGCCGCGCGGGCACATTCTCATCCCGCGCGGCTCGCTGCACTCGCACCTTTTAAAATTAATTGTCAAAGCATCGACAACTGTAATTTGGTGTTTATGAATTCTCTTTTGTTATAGCTTCACTATTATACCAAATGTTACCATCGCCTGAAACTTGACCTTTACCTTTACCGTGCGCATGCCATTCGTCAATCAAAGTTTCAGTCCGTTTTGAGGCTATTTTATTGTTTGTATTATTCATTGTTTATAGTGTACACAAAATTACCACCTTTATACGAGAAATTTATTTCGCGAGTCGAAATCATGTCCAAATTAAACAGTTAGTCGTCATAGGGTGGAGAGTATAATTAGGACGTCAGTCCCAGCAAACTTCGACTAATTAACGGGCGTGTGAGGATAGAACTGGGACCGTGAGTATCATACTTGTTTGGTTCTTTATACTGAGGTCAGCAGCCTTCAGCAGTGTAGTATTATATGGGAGTTCATATGCTCCCATCAGCCCATTCCCGGCCTTCCTCTACACTGTAAAAACTATGGTTCTGTTTTAATTGAGCATCACTTATTTAGCATCCTGATATAATACCAAATCGTCTTGTTTTGATGCCATCGTTCGTACTATTTTACTTTGCTAACTTCAGATTGAAAAGTGGTACGAACTAGCGAAATAATATGTACAGGGAGTATTGTTTTAATTGCTTCCAACTTCATGCTTGAATATAAGACAAAGTTTAAACACAAAATGATGCATAGAATCACTACAGGTCCTTCCTGATAGTTTAGGTGTTTAAATCACATCTTCCTCAGGGAAGGAAGGTTAAGAACTGAAATTTGAGATACCCGGTTAGTGCCGAAGAAGCTTTAACAAAAGAGAATTCAGTATGATCAAATTACACGTGTAATTTCATCTGAATTATATTTCCGACAAAATCCTATAAGGTCTTGTTAAATCCTTTAAAGCCCCTTGAAATATAATGAAGTTCTTCCAAATTTGATGATATCCTTAAAAATTTAATTAAACACTTTGAAATCTCTTGAAATTTTGGCACTATAAGAAATCTATTAAAATTTGTAAGTTTCCACTAAGCCTATTGAAATTAATTTGAAATCCTGATCAAAAACTTTGTCACACTGATAGGCGGGGAGGGGGCGGTCGAAATTTTATCGCTTCGAGTCTATTCTGGCCTGGAAATTGACCGATTTTATCGGCAAAATGATAATAATTCACGATGCTATTTTCTAATCTTATGATAAAACATTGCAAAAAATTATATAAATAATTCACAAAAAAATAAGGTTGACATCTACAGGCAAAGAAAAATAGTTTTTTGTTCATAAAATTAATTAAGTATAGCAAATAAATAATTTTCTTACTATAATTACAATAAATAAAATCAAAAATATTCCTTTTTGTTTTTATACATCCACCCCGAACTTAAAAAATTAAGATTCAATAATAATATAATAATATTTTACATGATAATTTTTTTATAACAAATATTATTACTTATCGGTCCTCTTCTACGTCCTGTTCTTGCAAGACGTGAGAACCAGAAAGAAGGAAAGAGAATAAAACGACAATACGAATCATTGCAAGGAGAGTACTCATTCACCACCACCTAAGGATTCGTTCGCGGTGCGAGTGCATTTTCTTATCTTCCAAAGTCCTTCCTATGCAAACAAACGATCTGTTTTGACACCTGATCTGACATCTAATGATTAACCATTAATAATAATATTTGAATCACTGTAGCCTAATTAATAATTTCTTAATATTACGAAATATTTTCTTATTAAATAGTAGTATTAACTGAAGCTAATGGACAAAGGTGTATTCTCACTGCATCGGTCAGGATCGAAGCTTTTAAACGGTAAACCGACTTGACCATATATTTTTGATAATATATCAACGGACGTCACCCTTCATACGGCACCAACTCTTTTCACCCCTGTCACGGTACCCTTTATTTGCAATTTAAAGTAAAAATCACTTCTTGATCAGCTTGACCTGCAGCATGATGAGAAAGGTTTTCTAAAGTACTCAAGAAAATTCTAAATCACTGTGAAAGGTGCGGAATTTGAATTTCTGAGCGTATCAATGTTTTCTTCTGATAATTTATATTCTAAATTACGCTTAATAAAAGTACTTTATGTGGTGCGTTAATCAAATTACATTATGTGAATTCAACTCGGGACAATTGATTTCAGTATTTAATTTTCTTGCCACATTTATTTCCGACTATTAGAATCGCGTGTCATGAATAGTGAGTTACTGAATTGATATTAGTGCGTAAGGTCAACTACAAATAAATTTTTCACAATTATTTGGAGGCCTATAATCCTTCAATAGTAAAATTTTGTGACTTATAGTAATGCCAGATTCGGCCTACCGGGTGGTACATTCTTGAACCTCGATTCAGGGCGCGAAATTTGGTCATTTTCCGAAAAAATCACATTAGGTCTACATACCGTGAGACAATCGTGATCCTTTTATCGAGATAGTGCCCAGTAAACTAACAGGCGTGGCGAGGGAAAGTGTAAGGGGTAATAAATTAAATACTGTAGACAAGTTGGTTAACGGCATTTTCAGGAAATCAAAAAATTTACGAAAAAAAAAGAAACGGTTAGTGATTGTTATGAAGGAATGCAGGGGCTATCCCTGGCGCCTTTCTCATACCCAGAGTATCCATTTGCCATATCCATATTACCCATATATGCCGTATGCGGATTCTGAAACAAAGAAAAATAACGTCAATTTGCCACATAGAATCGCTGGTGCCTTCTGTCAGCAAGGACCAGAAAAATTTGAACTTATATCTTGCTCGTCATCATGACGTCCCGATGAGTTCCTAGTCTTAGGAGCGTCTACGAACTCTGAATGATCTGGTGAACTCCACAGGTTGTTCCGAACCCGGAAACAACTAGAAGATTCCCCAGTAGTCATGCTGATTGCCACTCTTTCTCCGATAGAAACGAGTGAAATGGCCTTTAAACACAATACTATTGTCACGGTCTACAACCCAGTAACACCAATCCCGTTTGTTTCCATATTGAGGATTCAACCTAGAACTCGTGAAGCAATCGCGCTAGATGTATCAAATACCGAAGCACGATCGGGTTACCTGCGCCGTATCGAGATTCTGGACGAAATATATTATGGTAAAGCTGTAGTCACAAATCAAACTGGAAAGTGTCATATATTATTCATCAACATTACTGAAGAGGTACGCCAGCTAGCCCTTCCCCTTCAAGAGATCATCGTCTTTGAATACTACAATATTCAAGCGGAAAGATTTCCCAATTCAGAGCCTACGGAATCGGCTGAAGATGTAGCTAAAAAGGTACAAAGTCGAATATGAAAGCGCTTGTGTTTTCTTAAATCCTTTATAATTTCAGTATTTGTTTTCTATTCAATATTTTTTTAATGTGAATACATTGGAATCAAAACTAGAGTGATTGCGTCAGTTATTAATCAGAAAAATGTTTTCATCATTGAGATTTAACGGTAGCAGGGTAGCCGAAAAAGGAAACATATTGAATTAATAAGACGGTGATATTGATCCCAAAAAATTGAACAAATTAATCAAGTTATTTTGACAGCTTGAAGCGCCGGTACATTATAATAATTAGAGCTCAGTCACAGGGTTTCAATATTAACAATCATTATCTCTTGAGTGAAAGTTCGTTATTTCCAATGACATAAAATCTTCAAAAACAGCAGTGCCAAGAGAAAACGACAATGATGTTTTAATGCTTCAATTTAATTTTGGTCCAACTTCAGGCTACACGGATTATAATGTTTTATTTTACATATTTTGCATTTAATTGATTATAAACAGTCTTCAGTGAATCACAATTTGGAAACCACTTTTATAAGAAGGTGTGGGAATATTGGTTAATATCTGCCTTACATGACATTCCTTCATTCCAACTGCTCTCCTATTCTTAATATCACCGCTTATCAAATTTATTTTCATCCTCAAATGATTTCTATATGTCTTATTTATTTCACAAACAATCCCAGTATACCTCAGTATTGCAAAAACGTTCCCATTGGATGTTGATGAAACAATATATTTTTGGTTTGCCATGATAAAAACTTACCATTTCCTACAAGAAATAGAATTTCTTTATCTAAGGGGAAGTAGTATCTTTGAAACTTGAATTACCGGTTCTGATTTGGCTGTTGAAAAAGCCGAATATATACAAGTTGTAGAAGTCTATATGCTAGTACCTCATGAAATGTAGTCCTGCCCGGAGAACAGAACCTGGCATGAAGAGAAGGCTACTGAGGAGAACTCCGGGCAGGTGCATGTTGCCTGGCACAATAAGAAGAATCAGTATAGCGTTTGCCTTAGGGATTCCATTCGCACTCTAGTGAATCGTAATTTGCAAAACCTTTATTAAAACTGTTTGGTAAGATTGGGTGATTAATTAGCGTTAGCGCGTCAGCGTGCCAAAAGAATGTTCCCGCCAGCTGTCCGCTCTGCTAACGCACATCTGTCGCACTCCTCGGAAAAATCGAGGTGAAGAAAGGGAAAGGACGCAACCAGACGAGGCAAAACGAGACGTGGAATACCGAGACGGCAGGTATGTCTCGTCTCATGCCGTCTCGTTTCTCGGGATTTCTCGCTCGGCGACAACACTATTATGATGTCAAAATTTTTGACAACATGAATATACAAATGGCCATTATATGAATATAAGCTGGAAAGTGGAACTTTATGTTCGCTTCACAGGCCTGAGAAATGGCCGTATTCATGAATGTATTATACAAAATATTATAAAAGTGATAGATATATCATATTAGTATATTCACCAACAGAATTAAAAAAGACCGCCAGAGTGGAAACAAAAGTATAGACCACTTTCATTTTCGCAATGTAGAGGAAAAACTGATTAATGCTTCAGTGAATAGGTGGATGAACAAATGTAACTAAAGAATATTCTATTGCATCATCAGAGTAGAAATATAAACGTTCCTAGTCGTTATCCTAAATATTTGAGAGATAACGACGTTATTAGTTTCAAGATTGTCCTTCAGTGATATAATTATTAAATTTTCATCTCAAATGAAAGCAGTGGTTTTAATTTGTCACAAACTGTGTATATAGCAAAAAAATTGTTAAAATGGAAAGTTCTTTAAATCATTTAAAACTACAGAGAAAAGTCAATGTAATGTAAAGGACAAACACTAACATGATAAAATACGTGTGTTTTCTTTTTATTCTTCGTATAAAATATTCTAACCAAAAAAGAATGAAATCTTACAGTTTACAAGGTTCTTACCATGAATAAGTAATTACGTAATAAGTATGAGCAAACTACAATATCCTACTGTACCACATAAGATTTAAAACGATGCGTACCTTAGTTCACTTTTAAAATAAAACCAGCAAAGACTTCACTTTAGTCAAAATCCTGTCAAACAAAAAAAATTTATTTTTTTAAATAGAACTGCGCGCAGTATGTAAAAATATTGAAAAGAAAAATCTTTGGAAAACGGTACCGGGCTAGAATAGTGTGACTTTTTCGAATTATTTGAAAAAATCGACTTTTTGAAGGTTAATGCTGAACTACTTTGTCAAAAATTATTCTATTTATTGAAGATTGATACGTTTGGTTGAAAATCAATCATTTTTAGTTAACATTTTCATAATTTTGTTCTAAATTTATATTTTTTGTTTTAAATTCTCCTTTTTTGGGAGAAAACAAATCTTCTTGATTAAAAATTTGAATACTCCTTTAAAAGTTTAAATGTTTTGTTGAAGTTTCATTTCATCAATTGTATAGAAAATTCTAGTTTTTGCTAATCTCGGACTCGATGTGTGTCGATAAATATTGAGCATTATTTTACCTCAGAACTGATACCCTAATATTCCTTGTGGATAGTTGTTTTTTTCTAAATAATCACATTCGTAAATTTTGTAATTCAAGAAAATGATATCTTTTAATTATTTGCTGAACAAAATGTTTTGTTCAACTAAGAATAATTGTTTCAACAATTTTAAATCTGCCTTTGCCCGGATTTGAACCCAAGTAATCGTTTCAATATCAAAATTTATAATAATTAAAAATTTAAAAAATCGGACGTTAACATCTATTCATGGTAATAAAATCTTCCAAATATTAATTTGATTAAGCCTATATTGATCAAAAATAGTACATTTGCGAAGTGGAGAAATACGTATAGCACTTCCTCATAAGAAGGTAGCTATGCAGGAAAAGAAAATATCGGCTGATGGTTTGGTGGCGTAACTGGTTAACTCTCCACTCATGGATAGTGGACTTTGCGGTTCAAATCCGGGCTGAGGCAGATTTTTTTCCTGTTCTTGAAAATTTATTAATCCGGAGTGATCTTTCTAATATCAAAATTTATATTAATTACAAATTTTTAATCTGGTAAAAAATACTTACAAACTTGTAACTTAATGAACAAAAATGATTAATGTCTGAAAAATTTAAAAAAAAAACCTTTGTAGCATGAATTCTATACAAAACTGATGTTTTTCATTTTTTGGGACATTTTCCAGGCACAAAGTTTAAAGGTATTCGGTGAAAATTACTCTTTTGACATTCATTAAGGGCTGACCAAACATCATCAATGGGTGCCAGTAATACAATATGTCCTCGGTTTGGTACGGACACATGTGTATTGCGTTCTATTTGCCAGAGAATGGGGGTATCGTCAGGTAAAACATATCTTCGAAATTCGAATCGCAAGTTCCGATTTATGCTGGGAATAAGCCAAATAAGTCCAAGTTGTTCTAGTGCATACCCAAGTCATTTTTGGATAATTTTAGTCACATTTTGGGTTGGAAATTATTACGAAATTATTAAATTAAAACGATACCTCATTTGTGAATCTATTTTACAGAATGACAAATGAAAAGAGATGAATACTAATTGATTACTATTTTTATACTTGTACAAGAATAAAAAAAAGGAAATGATCAATAAATAGTGGAAGTCTCAAAGGTTCATTAACAAGCACAATTGCATGATTTTAAAAGTTGTATATATTTTAGAAACGAGCATTTTAAAAATACCGGAAATTTGCCAGGGCAATACACTTAATGGTATATGTTTTCGAAATGTGCATCATCTAAATTGGCACACAAATAAAACTTTTTTTAAATCAGTGAAACACGTGCTGTCTTACAGTATCAAAAATATCGTAAAGCGTTATCTGAATAGCTGCTTTAAGTTGCCCTACGTTTTGGGTTGATCGGCGTAACAAATGTCTTTAATGAAATTTCACAGAAAAAAGTCGCGTGGATTGTGATCTGGTGAGTGTGGAGCCCATTCTGTACCACGACCTGAAAATTCGGGGTACATTAGTCCAATCACATGATGTCCGAATCGTTTGAAAATGTATTCAAAGAATGTGTGTGTGTATGTGTGTGTGATGCGATGATGCTCCATCTTGCATAAAATAACAATTCTTTACTAAACCCTTTTCGTTCCCATGAGGTAAGAAGTTTTGTTTGAGAAGTTGCTGATAACTTTCGCCACAGACGGAACCGTCAAAAACCGCAAATTAATTCCCTTGGAAGAATCAGCTGCCCATACAGTGACTTTCAGAGGTTAAAGCGGTTTTGAATGGGCTACATGTGGATTTTTCCTTCTAAAAAAATGTAAATTTTGTTTATTTACGTTGACACTTAGCCAAAAATGTTCTCCATCGCTGAAAACAATGCGATCTAGATCGATCTCTCCATAATTGAACATTTGAAGCATATGCTTGGAAAACTCGATAACTTTCGAAAAAATCATCTAATTGGATTGAGCTTTGGCACAGTTAGCCAGTTATTTTGTATAAGAATTCAAAAAATTCGAGCATCTTCTGCACATTTTAGAACATTTTTTTCTTCAATTAAAAATTTAGTGTAAAGCCATTCGTAGTACTTAGAATTTCGAAAGATTTATCTGTAAGATTTTTTTCGATAGAAAGCCAATTATCAGAGTTACAGCATTTTCAAAATGGAACAAAAACGAAAATGAAACTTTTTAGCTAAACAAGGCACTGTACGAATAAACAAAAACAAAAGAGAAAAGTTGCTTTTGGAAAGTCCTACATCTTAATATTAATATTAATTTGATTAAGCCTATATTGATCTTAACATCTTAACAACTTTTTCAATTTTTTCGAAACATCGAAAATTCAAATTTTTATTGCACAAAAATGACTGAAAATCAAAAATTCCATTTTATGTTCAAACTATGCAAGATACGAAAAAAAAGATGGAGAGACAGAAATTATCGATCCTTTTTTGATAAGGCGCGTAGTTTTTGTTTTAATCGCGAAGAACGACACAAGGTACAATAAAATGTTTTATTCGAAACTTAACATTATTCGACTTTAAAAAATGTCATAAATAAATACTTCTCTTTTTATTATGTAGGTTTGA
>CAKNWW010347062.1:0-16743 GCA_932074435.1 Andricus kollari | reverse complement strand
CGCGAGAAATATTTAGGATGACGTAAATCTTATAAAAATCGATATTTGTGATTTTGGTGGGGAGTTGTGGGCCATGACAAAAAAATATAATAAAAAGGAAAATTCCACTTGTTTATGTTTATTAAAGTTGCAGTAAATAAAAATTAGTTATTTTAAAAAGATGAAAAAAAATATATTCTGATTCACAATGTATGCAAGTGTAATATCCAGTCCTCATGTTGGCACATTTCAAGTGCACAGCACGATCGCACATGTTGCAGTGAACTGTGTTGTTCCGATTTAAAATCTTTGGCATTGTGCCCTTGCAGATAATGCAAAAGTTTTCAGAACAGGAGAAAAGAAGTTTGACTTAAAAAATTGAAATAAGCATTAAGAACGTTTGGCCCACGACTCCCCACTAATGGTGGACCACAACTCCCCACAGCCGACATTTACGAAATGACTGAATTGCCATACACACAATGAATGTTTTACCGAAATTGTTTGATTGAATTCAAAGCCAATCGCTCAAGGAATATTTTGCACTATCTTATCTTTGAAATATGCTGCACAACGGAACTTCGAATACCAACCACTTAAGTTGTACACAAACTTTTATTTTGATTTCTTTAATCAACGATGTCAAAATACTAACTACGCGTGTTGAGACTATCAGAGTCGAGTTTACAAAGTGGGCTCACATAAAAATAATCCTTTGGCAGTGATTAAAGCAATCCTACCACCCACAACATGGCGGAGATTGAGGTGGCCCACGACTCCCCACGGCCCACAAATCCCCACCGTCCCCTAATGCTATGAATTTGATAGTACACACGAACTCCAATATAAGACCAGTTTCGGGGGTTGCCTCGCAGTGGGCGTGGCCCTAAATTCGTCGTTGAACGAATAGTGCGTGGTGGCGAAAATGATTGACACTGCTTGTGCGCTGAGAAACTGCGTGGTCAGCAGTTCTAGGAAGAACTAAATCAGTCGGCCTTATATTGGAGTTCTTGTGTATATCCCCAGCTGACCACGTGAAAGGTATGTTTGCGCAATCATCTGACCATGATGTGATCACATAGTGACCGTTTCGTTTATGGGTCTGCTATGGTATATTTTCATCCTTTTTCACATTTATTTAAAATTTTACATAGAACACAAAAATCCTTTTATATTTTTACAAATTTATATTTATTAATTTGTATCGGGTCGCCGCACACAGCTCTTTATTTTTTATTAACACATGACTTAATACAAATTAATAAATATAAATGTGTAAAAAGATAAAAAGAGTGTTGCGTACTATGTGATCAAGATAATTGTGAAAAAGGATAAAAATAAGCCCTAGCGTGCTCAGTGAACCGCACGGTCACTATGTGGTCACTTTACGGTCACGCAATTGCGTAACCATTTTGTTCACGTGAACCGCTAGGGATTCCTTTAAGTTAATAAGAAATGCTCCGATCCGAAATAAAATTCTTGATTTTTCCCCAATTAAATAAAATTTCCGGGATTTTCCCGGCTTTCCCCACATTTTCGGTCCGCTAGATACCCTGAGAATGAAACAAGCGAAATTGCAGTAGAGCCAAAGCCGTTCCTAGCCTATAACATAATTTCCGCGTGAACAAAGAGTCGATCGTCACCAGGATGCGAAGCATATTGCAGATTGATTTTCATAATCCGACAATAATCGACCTTTTCACCCGGTAATTCCCCTTTTACTGATATACCAAGGCGATAATCGAAGATCAATTAACTTTGATCGTATCATACGTGAACGAATCAGATTTCCCTCACTCTGCTTCTCGACTAAAAAATAAAAAAAAAAAGTGAAAACAAATTTTTCAATAAAATAATAAAATTTCCGATCCTAAATAACATTCCCAGTTTTTCCCAAGTTAAATAAAATTTTCAGGATTTGCACGGCTCTTCCCACATTCCCGGTCCGCTAGATACCCTGCAAATGAAACAAGCGAAATTGCTGTAGAGCCAAAGTCGATTCTAGCCTATAACATAATTTCCGCGTGAACAAAGAGTCGATCGTCACGAGCATGCGAAGCATATTGCAGATTGATTTTCGTAATCTGACCACAATCGACCTTTCCATCCGGTTATTCCCCTTTTATTGATGAGAAAGTCCAACTTCCTAGCTCTCCATCTATATTGTCACCACAAAGTACTCGAATCTATTCCCAATAAAAATATAAACTCCATCTCAAAAAAGTACGATTCAATATTAATGTAAAATTTTGGTCTAAGATAAACGTAAATGAAAAACAATTTATTATTGTTTTTTTTTCTCACAATTTTTATAAATTAATTAATTACTTTCGACTGAATTACTTTTACGCTTTATAAAATGGTTTGTAACTCTTTAAAAAAGTTTACGAGGTAAATAAAAATGTAGCAGAAGAGTAACAATTTACTCTAGAAATTGCATTACACTTCCCGCGTTGTCACATGCGGAAATGGATGTTTATGTGACTTGTAAAAATTAAAAAAGTCCGCAATCCGAGACCTGTCTTCTTCAGTAGAAAACACTGGGTGTGTTCAGGCAAAGCGAGCGGCCTGACAGATAAATTACCTTATCTACTGAATCTAGACCGCTGTTAACTCCTACTAACTGAATTCTTTTTCCTATAAAATATCTTGCATGCTAAGAATGAGGATAAAGAGAGAATTCCCTATTTAAATAAAGTTAAAAAACTACGAAGTATATTAGTTCACAGTTACAGATAAATATGGTGTTTTTTAAATATTTTATTGTCAGAAAAGCACTACGGAGTAAATAAAATATTCTGACAGAAAATATTTCTGAATGTAAAACTTTCTGATAGTTAGAATTGATGAAATGAAAAATTTCCGAATTAGAAAATGGACGACTTAAAAACTGCCGACAAGACAAAACCTCGAATTATAAATTCTTTCTTTTTATCTTATCTTTTTATCACAGCAGGTTTTTAAGAAAAATGGCGCTTCCGGCAATTTACTTTTAACAACGTACTTCACGAACCTGAAGTTTTAGGCCTTGTGCTTTGTACCTTGTACTTTAAGGTGTTAATACTTTAAACAGTTTCCACAGTCCAATTTTTAAGTTGTCAATTTTCTAATTCTGAAATTTAAAATCTTGTCAGTATTTCTCAGAGTGGGTAATTTTATTTTTCAAAATTTTTTGTTGTCAGCAGTTTTATAATTAAGTATTTGTATCATGTCGCGAATTTTATTATTCGGGTAATCAAAAAATCGAGAGCTTCATAATTCAAAAATGTTCAATCTTTTCTTCAATTTTGCATTCGGAAATATTTTCTGTCGGAAGTTTTTATTTCTGTTAACACCATGGTTTAGTTAAAATCATTTTTCGGCAACTTTATAGAGCCTCAAGCAAAATACTTTTTCTTTTGAGCAGAGAATGTAAAAGTTTTTTGTAGCAATCAAACAAAAATTTCAATAATAAAATTTTCAGTTGTACTACACATTGTTCAATTCTAATGCGATTTCAAGTCAAATTGCAGAATTTTGAATGCTTTACTTTGAGAATAGACAATTTTGAAATTCTTTCAAGTTTAAAAGTGATTTATTCTTAATGACACCTAATTGAAACTTGTATCACTTTGACATTGCATCAAAGTAAAATTTTCTTAACCTAAACGTCGAGATGACTCAGTCTTTTTGGCAAAATTTTAATTTAACATTGGTTATTTTAAAATTTGAAAAGCAGCTGTATTAATGCTTTAGATATAATAGTCCGATATAATAGTCCGTGACAAATAAGTTACAACATAATTTAAATATTTGTTTTTCATTGTTCACACAAGTTATTTGTTTATATTTGTTTAGTTGGTTATTTGAAGTCTGAAGAACTCATTGTATTACGAGTTGCCAAGAATGGTAGAATAACTAGAAAATATTTTTCAAGGCGGACGACGAGAAAAGTTTTCTGTACTTTCTATGCAGTGTTGACTTTTTATGAGATTCATTAAGATGTAAGGTCGCGAAGGGCATAAATACGAAAGGAAAATATATCCATGCGAATTGTAAATTTTTCCTCGGTGATGACCGTCTTATTATGCTCGCAATTTCACCTTTATGAAAAAGGCGCGAGAGAAATAATAACATCAAACCCATCTGGGGAACTTTATTAAAGTCATTATCATCACTATAATTTCTCTATCCATTCTATGACACCATTTAAAACTGTGATAATAATTCGCGTTAAGCAAACCAGGGTTTCCACTAATTTTTACCCCCCTAATTCCCGATTATTTCTCTGTGTTTCTCGGATTTTGTTTGAAATGTTCTGAAACCTTCTCCAGATTTAAATTATTTTCGAATATCTTCCTGATAAATTCTTAAATCCTATAAAATTGAAAAATTATCTTAAAATCTTCAGATTCTTTTTTAACATATTTTACAATATTAAAATTGATCCTTTCAAATAAAACCTCAATTGCTTAAAATTTTACCAGAAATCTTACAGTCAGCATCATTAATTTTTTTGTTACAGATTATAGTGTAATAGCCAAATGTTAAGAACATAATTATTTCTCATAATTAAAAAATCATTTGCAATTAAAATGTTATATTATAATCAATAATTTTCCGAAACATGTAAAAATAAATGTGTCGAAACTTTGGGCAATAGTTCAAAATATATAAGGGCACGTCTGCTTAGTCCATTTGAGTTTTTATTTTGTTTAAATACTTAAATAATGTAATTGAGAACGGCTCTTCAGAGCCTCAGCTGAAATTGCATTATTTAAACAAAATGAGAACTAAAATAGGCCAGTAAGTCTTGGTATCACGATTAATAAAAAATATCACATTTTGCAAAACTTTAAATGTGATTCTCGACTCGAATGTTTATTCTTGGTTGATTTCCGATTTTATTTTAGGTCCCGGCTATTTCCCGAGTTTCCCGGTTAGTAGACGTATTAAGAAATAAAAATATTATTTGTTTAGAAAATACATTATATAAAAAAATTAAGATTTGCTGTGCAAATTATATGAATTTTAAGACAACTGAGATATGTAAATATTGCAGGTTTAATATTGGTTAACTTGTGGTTGTAGGTAGATTTAGACTTTAAATAAAAAACAACAGTTTGTGAGTGGCCTTGTCAAGCGAATTGCTGGATATGATGCCGTCTATTGTTCTTACCAGCATTTCTGCGAGTAAACTGTCACACAGTGTAACTCGACTGTTTGTGGAGTCAGGTGTGAAAATGAAATTTCCGAATCCTCTTACTAGCGGGATAAATTTTCCAGCTTAATGACGTCATAATTTTGAGTGTGTTAACACCCACCTATTTCAAGTAAAGCCTAGCTTTACGAGGCTTAAAAAAGCTTGAATAAAATAAGAACTTTCTTTACGATGAATCATCAACTCAGTGAAGTAGAAATTACCTCTTATCTGACTTCCTTCATCGAGAAAGCTTATGCGACTTTTTTTTATTGGCATTCAAACTTTAGAGCTCCTGATTTTAAAGTCCGTAAAGCCTACCTTCCCTTGTTTAAATATTTTACTTTCTTATTCCAAATTAGAAAGAAGTGCGAATTTAAAAGCTTTAAACAGAAACCTTTAAACTAGTTAAGTCGAATTTTAAACACACAACGATTTATAAATGTTGTTGATTTTTTTTTATTTGAAATTATAAAAAGGTGCATATTTGACAGATTTAAGTTAGAAAAACTTTGGCATTTTTAATTTTCTACACTTCACTTTTGCATGATTAGTTTAAAGTTATAATTATTTAAAAACAGAACCATTTCCCTAATTTTACTTTTATGATGAACAGTGTCTACGTATACCGAAATTTCGGTATACGTAGTCATGGTCTTTAAAAATTAGATTTTTAAAGAACTGCATAAATTTATCAATGAAATTTTATTTTAAGTATTGTTAGTTTTCATTATATTATATTATAATATAATCAATTGATTATTTCATCTAACTAGTAATTAATTCTAAATTAATTAGAATATTTCATTTGCAAATAAAAATTCTTATTTGAAGACAGGCAAATGACAACTGGTTGAAAACTAATTATTTTTTTACAAGAACACGAATAATACTAAGGACTTTTTGGCGCGCGAATATGGAAACACGCATGGAAAATATCAAGTTAGATTTTCGGTAGTTTTTTCGGAAGTTAGTACGATTCTGAAGCTGGAAAGCTGATCAAATGGTAACTGTAAAGCTGGAAATCCGAGGGAAGTGTTGTCCAAAGTTGGGATTTAGTAGAAGCAGTGAATTTTTTTAATTTTGTTGTGGGCATTGTGTGGTACAAAGAGTGAGGTTAGGGAAGTGGAGGTTCTGAAGAACACACCAAGGGGGCAGCAAAAAACGGTTGGCCTGTTCTGGATGACAACAGCGACATGCAGGGGGAGTTGGAGGAAACAGAGTGGCAGTTGACAGCTGCGCCCTACCGGAAATCTGAATTATTTTTAGATATTTTCTAGACTCAGCTCTTCTAGCGAAAGTCTAGGACAATTGTATGGCGGTCGCCTTACCTAGGGTTCGTCTAGAGTTCATCTAGTTGTATCTAGTAAGTTTCACCTGCGACCTTTTTAATTCTAGCATTCGTCTAGTATCATCTAGGAAGGGGTCAATGCTAGATGATGTGCTTCTAGACAATCTTATCTAGAAATCGTCTAGATTTTCGGTAGGGAGGGCACTGAAAAGGAAGGTCTAACGAAAGAAAAGAAAAGAAGGGGTAGATCGAAGAAAGAGGATAAAAACAAATTGACGGATGCTAAAAGTGCGGAAAAAATTGACAAATTCATAATAAAGAATGATGAATTGGCTTTTGGGGTGAGTTTAATAGAGGCGGCTTTTGGCAAATGCAAAAAACTTGACAGAACCCCAAATGGATCACCGACACGGTCTCATGGGGAGAACAACAAAGCTAAAAAAGTGAGTGGAAATTACTTAGGCGATAAAGAAGACGAAAGGGGGGGGGGGGGGGATGAAAGTGTTGGAGATAGGCGTTCAGCCAGCAGTTGTGCCAAATATTATAAGTAGTGTAAACATTGATACTGCCAAGGATCAAGTTGAGGATATCAGTGCGACAGAAAGGAAGGAGTTATAGGAAATTTTTTGGGGAGTTTTGGACTAGTGGTGGAATCAAAAAGGAAAATTAGAGTTCGGGATAGTATCGCAAGAAGTAGGAAATATGAAGAAACTTGTAAAGGAAGTCAGAGTCAGCGGGGACAAATGGAATGCTGCACTCACAATCATAGAAAAATCAAAACAGAAGGAGGAGAAATGGAACAACAAAAAACCGTTATTGAACGAGCAAATAAGGGATCTAAAGAAAACAGTAAATGAACAGAAGAAAACAATTTCGCTGCTCAAGTTGGCAGAAAATAATGGGATGTTTTGAAGAATTCGAAAGGCTTGCTGAAGAAGATGAAAATTCTAGTCAAAGTAAGGGTCGACCAGAACTACTCAGCGTCGAAGAATTGAAGTGGGCACTACAGGAGAGAAAAAAACGGAAGAACTTCATAAAGGTTAGAGGTTTCAGGGCGGTGGGGAAAAACCTGGACAAAGAAATACAGAGTGTAATAAGCAAAAGGACGGGAGTCGAAATTCGCATTAAAGAATTGAGAGTGATCGGAGGGGGAACCCTTGTAAATATAGATTACTGGAACACTAAGAAAAGACTGATGAAGAGAAAGAAGAGTTTTGAAGGGACAAAAATCATCATAGAAAATGACCTGACGGAAAGACAATCTGAAGTGCAGAGATGGATAGAGAAGCAAGTATGGGAAGCTAAAAAGAAAGGGAAGCAGGCCTCCTCAAACTACATAGGTTCGCAAATACACGGTCAAAAATTTGTTTGGGATGAATTGAAAGGAGTGACGGAGAAGCAGAATTTTGGTAGACCAACATATTAATGATCTACGAGTAATTGTAAGGATTATTGAGGGAGTAACTAAGATATGGGACACTTGTGATTTTTGGTAGAACTCCGATTTGATAGTACTACAGGAGGCTTGGCTGGAGAAGAAGAGAGAAGAAGACGTGTCATCAAAATTAGATAAAAAATTTGTATGGTCAACGAAACCGGCTGTAAGAGTCAACAAGAAGGATAGGGCGAAGGGAGGGCAATTGATAGGAATAAGAAAAAGTGTGAGTGAAGGGGTTCATGTGTGAGTGGGCTTTGGAAAGTAATTGGGAGTAGCCTCAGGAAGGCACTAGCTGGGAGGATAGATGGGAAAGAATTATGCAGAGCATTAAAAAAGTTGCATCAGAATTAGGAATTTTTAGGAAGATAGGAAATTACAAAAAAAGTCCGATCAAGAAGGGAAACAATAGTAACGGGTTATACAGGAAAGTTAACCTTTGAAACACAAGGCCTGGAAAACTTTAAAGAAGTTCCTCAAAACTAAAAGCGACAGGGACAGGGAGAAATTCGTGAAGGAACGGAATAGTTTGAAAAAATTCTTTGCTGAAAAGAGACGATAGAAAATGAAAGAACATTGGGGGGTAAGTGGGCAATAGGTAATTTTAGATCTAGAAAGAGAAAAAGGGGCAACAAGATCAAAAAGGAGAAGTGGAAATCTCACTTTCAAAAGTTATTTGAGGCAGATAAGGCAGATACTTGAGGCAGGGAACGGTGAGAGTTTTTTAGAAAAGGAAGAGGGAGAAGATTACTTAAATAGAGAAATAGATGCTAAGGAAGTGGCACAATGCATAAAAAAAATGAAAAAGGGAAAATCGCCAGGAGAGGACGGGCTGTCGGTAGAATTTCTAAAAGGTTTACCTGCATGTTGGTTTGAAGAAGTCCACAGAAATAAATGGTATTTGGAAGAAAGGGACGATAGGGAGAGGTTGAAAAAAAGCAAGATTCTTCCCTATATTCAAAGGAAGAGACAAAGATGATACCGGTAACAATAGGGGAATAGCACTTTTAGATTTGGACTATGGTCTTGGCTAAAATAATGGATGAAGGAATGAGAGGGTTGTTAGAGAAAAAAGGTTTATTTAAAGAAAGTCAGGCAGGCTTCAGAAAGGGTACGGCAACAAGAGATCATACTTTCGCGCTAAACTCGATGATAAAGAATAAGTTTAAAAGGGAAGGGGGAAAACTGTACGTAGCTTTTGTAGATTTTAAGAAAGCCTTTGATTTGGTGGACAGAGATACTCTTTTTGTTAAATTGGAAAGATTGGGATAAAGGGTAGCATGTTGAGAATGGTCAAAACTATATAAGGGAAACTGAAAATTAGGTAAACAGAGGGGGTTATGCAAGGGTGTCCACTGAGCCCAACTCTTTTTAACGTGTTTGTAGAAGATTTAGAGGAAGAGTGGGAAAATTAAAAAAGAAGGAGGTACAGTAATAGGAAACACTAAGGTTTATGCATTGAAATTTGCTGACGATCTGAGTCTGGTAGCGGATTTTGCTGACGGTTTAACCTAAATGCTCAGAACTCTAGAAAGATATCTCATTAAAAAGAAACTCCAAGATAATTTAAATAAGACAACAATCATGATATTTAGGAAAGGAGGGAGGAGAAAGAAAGGGGAAAAATGAAAAATATTTGGAGAAGAACTAGAAGTAGTGGATCGATATAACTACTTGGGTTTTTCATTTTCTACAGCGGGGACTTTGGTAAGCATCTGCAAACTTTAGCAGGAAAAGCACATAAAGCTATCAAGGCAGCATGGGGATGATGAAAAGGGCAAGAATAAATAATTTAGGAAGAAGACTCTACTTGTTAGACACTTTAGCAAGGTCAGGAGCCCTATACGGGGTTGAAGTCTGGGGATGGGCAAGGTCAGAGGTTATGGAAAAAGTGCAAGGCAGATACATAAAAATGATAATGGGGATAGTAGAAATACGCCAAATTATATTTGGAGAATGGAAGCAGGGAGATGAAGTCTAGAAATTGACTATCTAGGGTTTGTCTAATGGAGGAATTAGGAGCGATTGATAATAACGCATCCAAATGGGGAGAAGTATTGAAAAGAACGATGGACGAAATAGGAGACGGAGAAACATTACCCTTAATGAGGAACGAAGGAAAGGAAGGAAAAATACAAAGTACACAAGCAGTCCAATATAAGGCCAGTTTCGGGGGTTGCCTTGCCCTGTCCGTGGCACTAAATCAGTCGATGGAAACGTAAGCAGTCAGGGCTGTATGAATCATTTCTGTTGGATTTTTCTCCCGCTTTTGTCGCTCCCGCTTCCTGCTCCTCCGTACTGCCCGCTTTTATCGCTCCGCTACCAGTAGCGACGCATTTTTGATACTGCCTGTGCGCTGAGAAACTGCGTGGGCCAGCAGTTATAGGAAGAAGTAAATCAGTCGGCCTTATATTGGACTTCTTGTGTAATTTAGAACGAGGGGTTATAAGAAAGTCAGCACAAGAAATTTAATCTGTCAGTTATACAAACATCACAAAGAGGGATTTCAAAGGGAGAAATACTGGGATTTAAAGAAGATAAATGGGGAGTTTAGGGAACAGTGGAGAAGACTGAGATGTGGAAACGTAGGTTTGTCAGGCAATTAAAGGTACATCAATACATTATGTAGATTGTGTGGAGTATCGGAAGAAAATTTGGCTCACATTTGTATTCGTGAAGAAGCAAGAAGAATGATTCAAAGGGCTGGTCAAGGAGGTTGATTCTCGGCTACAAAAAGATCGACATATCGAAATTGAACCGAAACTAGTAAATATTCTGAAAGACGACTTGAAATCTAAGCTCTGCAGATATGCAAAAGAATTCGAAAGACTTGCGAGAGAGAGTGTAATCAAGAATCTAAATGTTGGGTTGAGTCGGAAGAAAATAGTGATATGGAGCAGTAACATAGCCTAAGGCCACAAGGAACTGTAATATAGATATAGAAATATGTAATGATTTCTTTGTTATCTGTTCAGGTTAAAATTCTAAGAGAGCAAATATGTATCTTCTTTTTATTTGATAATATAGGAGGGCAAAAGAATATTGTAAAAACATGTAAAAGTATACAATGAAGACAATAATAATATAAGTATAATCGGCCAACTTTAAGATTTTACCAAGGACTTAAAAAAAAAATAATTAAATGAGAATTGAATATGTGTAATGTATGTAATTTTTTATATGCCAAAATTTTGACAAATGTTTCCACCGTTATTTAAGAATTTATGAAAATATGAGAATGACAACTGGATAACGAACAAAACTAAAATTATTTTTATACTACATGATGGACAATTTACTCAAAATTATAGAAATATGTGGCCATTATTCATAATGTTTTAGGGATGCGATTTAAAAAAAAATTTCTTTGATTTAGAGCGGAAAACCAAATGTTCGTTATCCAGTTGTCATTCTCGTAATTTTAAAATTTATTTTTCTGAGTGAAAGGAGAAATGATTTTGACATATTCCTAACATGTATCGACAAATAATGTCCTAAATTACTTGAAATCTTTGAAAATAGAATTTCGAAATTCGTAAATTGTAATTTGTAATTCTTCTATTGTGTCCATTCTCCATTCGCCCCACTCTTCTCTGCATTAATGTTCGCAAAAATAAAAATTCAAAATCGGATATAATTTAGAGGACCTCTATTGTAGTTTTGTCCTTTTTATTTATTTTTTGTTGTTGTTACTTTCTGAATGGTTTGTGAATGTAAGTATTAAACTTGTATAAATATAAAACTAAATTATATTACCATCACTGTACATAATAATTTAATGATAATTGTTAAAATCGCTTATAAGGAAAATAATTATTTTACTTTAGTCATTGACATTTTTCTATAATGATATTCCATGAGGAAAAATAAAAAAATATTATTTGTATCATTATTATTATTATTCGAAATTATTAATGTGAAAAAGTGTCATATATTTAATATTATAGTTTTATAGTTATTTCAATCAAGACATACCCAATTAAGCTTTGAAAGTCGACGAATTTCCAAAATATTATACAGAAAATGTTTTGCCTCTTCTGAATTCTTATCTAATACTTTAATGTCAAAAGCGAACATATACAAGTTAACTAGATGCTTCCCCTTTCATACGTCCATTTAGACATAAAAAGGTACCAACAGAACATATGTGTGTTTAGATTTTATGGAATTTTTGTTTGCCCTATAAAATGAAGCACCCTAATATAATATCAAAGATCATATAAAATAAACAAAAATATGTTACTAATACATTTTTTAAATTAATTTGTCATAAATAATACTTCAATTTGTAATATACGAAAGAGAATTAGGCTTCGTGGTACAAGTACAGCAGTATATCAAGTTTTAAGTAGTACACGTCATTTTAAGATAGCCATAAGTGAGAAGCAGAATACGCAATTTCAAGTGAGAAAACCATGATTTAAGTAGTATAAGTCGTCCTAAGTCAATCGTATGTGGGTGTAGATTTTACCGATCCAGTCGCTATTCTGCACTGTTCCTCGATGCTGCAATTACGAATTATCATGTCACTTTGACGGATAAAAAAACAGATCTAACTTATGTTAACAGTATAGACTATAGTTTAGACGGCACTAATGATTGTAAAAAAACATTGCTAAAAAATAGTTAATAAATAAACACACGGTTAATTCATAGATATTTTTTTCAGATATACTTACAATTTAACGGTATTTGTAAGTTACAACGCTTATAATACAATTAAAATTTCGCACGCAACGGGGGGGATTCGAGCGCATAAACCTAAGCACGCACGTCGATTATCTTAACCACTACACTATCTCACGTGTTGCGATCTGTAAAATAATCCCGAAATACATTTGTAACTCAGGCGGCAACCTCGGTAACGACTTCTGAATACGCGTCCATACCATCGCGCGCACAAGAAAACGGCTTTCGCATTTACCTCATAACCATACAAGTCAGCTGAAACAGACGCGGAACACAAACACGTCTTGCTCTAAAAAACTTTCAACTGTACGCGATCTCTGAATAAGATCTGCCATCCAAAATTGTGTTATTTATTATAAAACCAGTTTATTGCTAAGTGAGAATATGGAGTAATGTGACGACTATCACAGAAATTTCAAAAATAAATGTTTTTTAGGTGATGCAATCCATCCATTCCCGATGGCGTCATGAATTCATCCGGTGGTCCGCGTGAATAGATTGCGTTGTTACGACTTTGAGGGCTTAAATTAACTTAAATTAAATTAACTTAAATTAATTGCAAGGAACACTTTACATTTCTTGATAAGTAAATATAACATTTCTTTTTTCTGCGAGCTCCTTGAAATCATCTAAAATACCCCAAAATCTTTAAAATCCTTTGAAATTTATTGAAATTCCTTGCAATCTCTTAAAAAATCCTAAAATCTTTAAAATTCTTTAAAATCTTCGGAAGTACCTTGAAATATTTTTAATCTCTCCAAATCCTTAAAATTATTTGAAATGCCCTAATTCTTGTGAATAAATTATTTGAAATTTTATTGAAATATTATAAAATGCTTTGAAATTTCATGAATTTATATGAAATCTGATAATATTCCTTGAAATATTTTTTTAATCTCTTGAAAACTTCTTGGAATTCTTTAAAATACCTTAAAATATTTCCAAAGGTTTGTCATACGGAGCTTCAAGTAATATAAAGTAATTTAAAGTTAGCCATCAAAGAATTTATGTAGAATAGAGAGACATGTAAGATTTAAGTAGTATCAGTCATTCAAACGCAGCCATCATAGAGGGCAAGTGCAATACGTGATTTGAACCCAACCGTAAAAATGACAAGTAGCATAATCAATGTTAAGTCAGAAATACACGATTTAAGTCGTGTCAGTCGTCTGAAGTCAGTCATATGGAGCTATAAGTAATATGTATAAAGTAATTTAAAGGTAGCAATCAAAGATGTCAAGTAGAATAAGCAAACATTTAAGATTTAAGTACTAGACACCATTCAAAGTCAGCCATCATAGATGGCAAGTACAATACGTGATTTGGACCCAAGCGTAAAAAATGACAAGTAGAATAATCAATTTTAAGCCAGGCGTGTGGGGTTTCCAGTAGTACAAGTCATTTAAACCAGCTGACAGAAGTGACAAGTAGTATAACCAATTTTATGTCAGTAATACTAGATTTAAGTAGAATAAATCCACTGAAGTCAGTCATATGGAGCTTCAAGTAATATAAAGTAATTTAAAGTTAGAAATCAAATATGTCAAGTAGAATAAACAGACACTTAAGGTTTCGGTAGTATAAGTCATTCGAAGTCAGCCATCATAGATGGCAAGTACAATACGTGACTTGAACCCAGCCGTCAACAAGTAGCATAATCAATTTTAAGCCAGGCGAATGGGGTTTCCAGTAGTGTAAGTCGTTTGAAACCAGCTGACAGAAGTGACAAGTAGTATAATAAAATTTAAGTCAGCGTATATTATTTAAGTAGTACAAGTCGTCTGAAGTGAATCCTACGGAGCTTCAAGTAATACAAAGTAATTTAAAATTACCGATAAAAAATATCAAGTAGAATAAACAGAAATTTAAGATTTAAGTAGTATAATACATTCAGAGTCAGCCATCAATAGTAAAAAATGACAAGTACTATAATCAATTTTAAGGTATTATACGGATAAGTTATTTTTAGAAAAGGACTGACTATTTCGAAGTTAAGATAAGTAAAATAAAAAATCGCATCTAATGCACGCAAGTCCAACCCCAAGGTATTGAAAATTTAACATATTTTCCCATGATGCCTAAACGGTTCTGACAATTTTTTGTGAAAACTGAGACACGATAGAAGGGCACAATACAGAAATTCTGTGAAAATTTCAGAATTTTTTCCATTTTCTTTATGAAGTAGAGCCAATTATGACACAACGAGCCAATTATGACACAACGGTGGCGTTCGCGGCAGTAAGTGAAAAAATGTATACATAAATCTCTTGGAATTTTGAAACTTTACATTAAATTCTGTTAAAAAGAATATAATGGAATTCTGTCATATAAAGCGGAATTATAACGTAATTATGCCATTCTCTATAAAGGATTGAGGATAAATCGACTTTTGGTCTTGAGTTTCCAACTCTAATCCGAGTTTCCAACATCAGAGGAACACAGGCGATAGACGTGGCCGCTGCAATTCATCCAAAGTGCATAGCGCATTGTACGTTCTCGATATGCGGCGTGGGATTGAAATCCGGACGTTATCAAGGAAGCCAGTCACAACAGCGACGAGGAAGTTGTTGTACTGTTTGAATGTCCCAATCCAAACTTAATCGATGCTCTACAACTTCCCTTAAGTTGCATATGCATTATATGTCGCATAAATCAAACAAAATTTGTTTGAATCAAACAAATTATTTCTTTGATATAGGGTCAAACAAATGTTTCGTTGGATCAAAGAAATTTTTTATTTGTCCTTATTTATTTGGTTGAAACAAATTTTTGGTTAGTTGAAATAAATCTCTTATTTAAATTGAGAAAAGTTCTTGTTTACATTAAATATTTATTTTTAAAATTAATTATAGATTTTGTTCAAGTAAAGTAATTTTTTTTACACATAACCTCAAAATTGAGCATTCTTTATAAAAATAATGTATAAGCTCGATGATATGTTTATTGTTAATCATAATAATAGTTATATAAGTAAACGCAGGAACAATCCCAATGTTTAATTCTAGGTATAATTTCTGATTGCGCTTCTCATCTCTGAATTAAAAAATCATAAATTAGAATAATTAGAAATGAACTAGAGTTAAACATTTGAATTGAATATATGTAAGTGTTTCTGCTTTTAAGTATACAGCGATAATTATAATAGATAAAAAACATGATTGGTTTCATAATTCATCTTTATAAAGAAAGGAGGTTTCGAATTTAAAACGACTTACTCACCTGCGAAATCTTCCATTATTTCCAAGGTAAAGCCCCAAAATTCAAGTAGTTCCAACTTTAGAGATATTGCGCCCATTTTTCAATTAATTTTAAGTTTTCAGTGAATCAGAACCTTCAGAATCAGACAACACCGAAAAAGACCAATGCCATCAAATCCAACAAATCAATCAAAGGATCAATTATTTTAGATTTTAGGTTAGTACCAGCGCCTTAGCACGCCTAGCGGCACTTTGTATCACTGCTTTGCATTGTATTTTTTGTTTGAATTAAAGAAATATTTTTATGGATTCAAATAAACAGATTTTAAACAAATGCATTGTTCAATAAAAGCCAATTTTCAAAGTGACTGAAATGAATTATAACAATTAAAATAAAACTTAACAATAATGTTTTTCTTTTAATAAAAGTAAATGTCGAAGAATTAATGCGTCATAATTATATTTAAATATACTGTCAAGTATGATTCCAATTAAGAAAAAAAGACAAACATAGTTTGAAGTGAAAGCCTCACAAGAATGAGAGAGAAAATCCAACTAGATTTGAATTAATGAAAGATTATTATTTGATAATACTTTAATAAATTTTTTTAACATACATGTCTTCAGTCTGTAGATTAATAGAAATATGACGATATTTGTTTATAAAAACAGATTCAATAGTACGTCTTTTATACGTTTTTCCCCTTAGCCAGTATTTTAATATTTCTGAATTCGAAGTCAAAGTAATTCCGGACAAATTTGCAATATTATCATTATCCTTTTGGTTTAGTAAAAATTTAGTAAGTGCGTTATTATTGTTAAAATAAACATTTATATTGAAGTTTTTTAAAGATCTTCCCAAACGTTCAGAAAGTCTCTCAACATAAAGTAATGTGACTTTTAAATCAGATTTTTTATAAGTATCAACCCAGTTATTATTTTTACTAGAACCGTTGTCGATTGTATGAATTCT
>CAKNWW010347059.1:1312-14980 GCA_932074435.1 Andricus kollari | reverse complement strand
AGATTATATAAGCTAATGATGCAACAGAATATTCACTCGTTCCATAGTTAATTAAGTTTTTTATTGAATACATTTATCAGTATCTCATATAATTAAAAAAGATGAGGAACGACGGGATTCTAAGCTTATACTTGGCGGTTATCCTCTGTTCCATTGGTGAATATAATAATTAAATTTACAATAAAATAAATTTATTAAAATAGATCCACTTGAAATTATAAACGAATTATATAATTTCATTATAATTTTAGGTAAATTTTTGTTCAGATTGTACAACTGTGGATGACGTACGTAAATGCAAAGTAGAGTTCAAACAGTACATATGGTAATTAAAGTCTAATATTGAGAGATTTCGCTTGAGTTTTGCACAAACATATTATAATAAAGTCATAATATGAGAATATAATTAAAATATAAAAATTGATCTGCATATGAAAAGGATAATAGGCAGAAAGTATGAAATAAGAATTTGATGGATAAATTTAATTGTATAAGATATTGCTTGTGTTTCCTATGGAGATTCCTCTAGGCTTTTTTTCAAGAAAAGTGAATCTAAAATTTTCAAATCGGTATTTAAAAAATTTTCGAAATATTGATATTTTTATATTTAAATTATTTCGAGGAGCCCCCAACCTCGTTTGCATACCTCTTCTCTGGGGTAGAGTAAGTTCAACTACAATTAGTCCTCAGCCATATCCTCCCTTATTTCTAGAAAACTCCCCGTTTTCTATATCCTTTTTTTTTGTTGGAAAGTAATTTCGGTGATACACATTTGATATTTTTAAATAAAAATTCGAGGTCGGAAAATTCTTTAGCTTGTAGAAAGTATCTGTTACTGATTAAGGCATAAGTCCCAGTTTCTAAAATTATGACCAACATAATATTTTTTAAACAAGGAATGATTTACATAATTTTGCATTTCATGATAGGAGAAAAATTCCAATTTTTCTATACTGGGCTATAAATCTCTATGGCTCTCGAAATTAATTTTTTTTTTTAATGTTACACTAGATTTGCCTAGGTCCGAATCTGGCTTCTACCAGATTTTCAGCTTATCAGACATTTTGAATTAAAAATGAAATAGTTCAACCAAATAATAAATGATCAACTAACTAAAAGTTTCAGCCAAAAATTGAAAGGGTAACCTTTAGGTCTGAAGGTTCTTTGAATTGAAAATCTGCGACGAGTTTCACGTAGAAATGAACGTGGATAATAAATGAGAAGCACTAAGATTACACTAAAATTCACAAGGAATTCCTCGTGTAATTTTACGCATAACCGCACGTGAAGCTCCTCAATACATTTGTTGCCCTGCGTGGTTTAGTACGGGGGATTCCACGTACATTTTTTCTCCTGGGTAAAATAAGGACAACTTTTTTATGACAAGCAGGATTCGATAACAACTCTGTAAACAGTTAACCAGTATATTGACATCTACATTGATAATTACCACACATTCACAACTTAGGATATAACAACAAACGATTGTGGTTCAAGAAAAATTCAAGAAAAATTCAAGTTCAAGAAAAATTGTATCCTATGTTTTTTGTTGCAGAATTAGGTTCACCATTCGAGTGCTTACCTAACGGCGACCCTATTCCCGGTGTTCCTCGTTCCGGACCTTCCGCTTCTTCTGTTGATAGACATTCTCCTGAAAGTTCTCTTCTTCCTGCCAGATCTGATTCTTCTGCCTGGTCTGCACCACCTGCCAAGCCTCCTCTTCGTGTCAGGTCCAGGTCTCCTTCTGTCAGGCATTCTTCTTCTCTCATACTTGGATTTACACCTGAAGAACTTATATTTGTTCGACTTATTCCATACAAGGATCCCACCCAGATCTTTGAATTTCGAAGATACACTTTCCCTCTTGAAAAACCAATTCGATTAAAATACCACGGTAATGTCCTAAACGCCATGCCTACTGAAGAGCAAATTGTATTATCAACGTCCAGTGGTGACGTATATGCAATATTGGACAAATTAGCGAACAGACACACAATTTTACGTGGAATATATTTGCATAATAGTTGGAAGGGAACACGGGCGAAAATTAACAAAAACAGCGGTGCTTTCAAAGAATTGACCCCAGAAGAAATTATGGCATGTCCAGTAGGTCCCTCAAATCCAATAGCAAAGTATTTTAAAGTATTTCATGTATAAGCCACAATTTTTCAGACCATAAATAAGGTTTACAAAATCTTTTCAGAGTGGCTGATGGACCGGGAAATGACGTTTGAAATTTGTAATTGTTTATTATAAACGTATGTTTTTCAAAAGTATGTTAAAACAGAATACGATCCAATAATTCGTTTGAATTTTAACCTGCCTATCGACTGCTATAGAATACTATTAATACTACTACAGACCACAGCCAGACGCAAATAAATGATACGATGGAACCATAGAGTATACTTGGGAATCTGTAAGGAGCGATCCGATTAGGAATAACCCTGAGGGTCGTTTGGTTTAACCAGATGACGATTTTGATTATCGGAAGCTGCGAAGAAGAGGTTGAAACGCCAATTGTTAAACTAATAGAACGAAACAACAAAATAAATTAGGACAAGAAAGAGGCCCCATTCTGATACCAGCACGCATGATGAAGTCAACGAACCTACAATTAACCTTGATGGCGACCAGCAGATGTTATGCGAGGATATGAAGGTTACCGCTTCAAGAATGATGTCTTCATCGTCATCTACGTGGACGAAGTGTCCCGAACTAGGCCAAAGCAAGCTGTTTGTTGTTGACAAAGATGAAAGTGATCGGCAGGAAAGACCATCCAGAACCAGTATGTGTATTATCAATATCTTTTTGGATTAAGAAACTCAGATCATTTCGTAGCTATAAATAGCATTTAAATAAAAATTTTATTAAATCTGACGTCAGTATAATTTTATTTTATATGTACATCAGATTTCAACAATTATTTACCTCTCCTCTCAATATAACTGTTAAGAATAGTATTATAGCTAAAAGGCAATATTTGTTCTAAAGCCCTGAAACGCAAAATATTCTTCAGCACTGACTCTTATCAAATGTAAATATCATAGAAGGATAAGTTTGACGCCTTTAATGTCAGAGACAGCGATTATTATATTATACATTAATTATATAAGCTCATAAAGAAGTTGGTAAAAGCACAAGTTAACTTCATAAAATTGCAGGCTGTTGCCTAGAACTAAAAATTCAAAAAAATTACGCCAGGGTCCTTCTAAATAATCTGGGGGTAGTTTTTGGGGTTTAGAATAATATTATTGTTTTTATTTAAAATATTAATTTTTAGCCAAAAATAGAATAGGTAATTAAATTGTCATTTGAAAAAAATACGGTTAAACTGAAACAAATTTCCAACTAAATCGTTTGAACAAAATTCTTGTTTTAACGAAGGAGATGAATTTTCAACTAAAATTATGAACCTTTAACTGAAATTATTCAATTTTTAGTTTACATAATTAATTTTCAAGTGAAAGAAAAACAGATATTCAACTCTGGAAATTAAATTTTCCTTTCTAGAAGTGTTTCTATAGATTTACGTAGTTCTGACTCCAACGTTTCAGGAAATTTTGGATGGCAGGTTGGGAGAAAAATTGCAATGATCCTTTATTGAACTATAAATTTCTATTCATCTAGAAATTGATACTTATGAAAATTTAGGACATGCTGTTCTTTTGAAGAATCGGATCATTCTGATGTTTTTATGTAATAATCTACGTGGAAAGCCATGTCGAATTCGACGTGGAAATACACGATGAACTCTACGTGAAATTTTCAGCTAATTATTATAATTTCCCACCAAAATTTAACGTTTTGAACAGGATTAGATAAAAAAGTTCCAAACAGTTGAAAACTACATTTACATTTTCAGCCACATTCAAGAACCATACATACAAAAATACGATTGTGTACTTTAAGAAAAATGTAATTCTCTGATTCTCGTTGATGAATTAAGGTTGCAGTTCGAGAGGTTGCGTACTGGCGACATTTTTTAATTTCAATTTTTAAATACTATATCTAGATGTAGAATTTCATTGCCCATTTTTTCCCTCGATTAGAAAAGTGGTAGCTTTTTTAGTTTTCTCATTAAAGCCAAAAAACGGATTTTTTTAAGAATCTTTCTTAGTTAGTTTTTCACTCCAACTCGTGCTCAGTCAGCTAGTATTTGATGATAATATTTTACTGATGCTCAGCGCACATCGGACTTCTCTAGGTTCCAGCGTTTCGTTTATCACGCAATTTTTGAGCAAAAAAAAAACTTCCGCTGCAGATTCATCACTTTGACACTGTTCACTCCTTTTACATTTAGAAGATGATAAGAAGAACGTTTCAAGCTTTTGTATTTTCTTTTAAATCCTAATTTTTTAGAATTTTTTCATTTAAAAGTTTACGTTTTAGTACACCACTTTTATGTCTATGAAAATCAGGCATTGTAGAGCTGTATTACAATAAACCAAATGACAAATTTGATCTGAGGAATATTGGTTAGAGAGTACATCCAAGTCAGGGTTTTGGGTTAATGTTCTACTTTAAAAGAGAGGGAGGTTCGGAAGAGGGATTTGTGGAACTAGGTACAGATTCTGAAGAGACCCTTGGGTAATTTTCGATAACCCAAGGAAGTGGGCGGGTAAGTTGACTATTACGAATATGAAGAAATTGAGGGGTAAGCAGAAACTTTCCACCTTAAACGAAATTCTATTTTTAAAGACAGGTGTTTTGAAGATATAAACGTAACGCTGCGTAAGCTATCGTCAACTTGGAAATCTGAAACTAATTCCTGAAAGTTAAATGTTAAATTTCAATTAATGCTCTTTTTTTGAAAAGTAAAAGTAACAAAAGTCTAGAAATTTTACAAAGATCGGTATGGCCCCTGAGACTCGTGGACACCCCAGGCCATGGCCTACATTGACCTACTTATCTCATGCTTTCACGGGATTTAAAAGTATTTCCATGGTTTTAACCCTTAGCCGACACACTTCTGGCGCCAATCATAGCCGACACACTGGAACGTTTTTGACCCCAGCCACATAATGGTCTATTCTAAGTGAACTAAGCGGTTTTTCATCGAAAAAAATTCACAGTTTTATATTAACTAACCCTTTTTAAGACAATATTAGTGCGATGCAAAAAATTTTCAATTTAATTTGTTTAAAAAAATATGATTTGCACAGAACTCCGAAGAATGACCAGTTGAACAGTATAAGGCCCAGTCACGAACGACCCCAGTGTGTCGGCTAAGGGTTAAGGGCATTCCAGAGGAATTCCTAGAATATCTTAAAGGATTCCTCAGAATTCCAAAATATTTTAAAGGAATAGAAAAGTATTTGCATGCAAATACACTCCATTGAACGTCAGCGGGAGGTGATTTTAGTGGGCGGTGAGTGCACCTTAGTTTGTATAGTTTCGTCTGGGGGGAGGGAGAAAAAGGGGAAAGTCGTTGGGAGTAAGGAGATGATACGAAGGTCTAGGTTAGTAGGTCCACAGGTGGACTCACCAGATCGGAAGGAATGAGCTGGTCTAAAGCCAACTCACCGATGCGTCCCGAGTCTCCTCCGCGATGCGAGGTGATCCCGAAGATGGTGGGACTCATATTGCGGCGAGTTCACTCGGCGAAGGTAACGAATCGGTAGGTGGTATTTTTAAAGCCCGATGATATGTAGGAGGATGGCCGGAATAGATGAAGGCCGGAACTCTCGACGAAAGTGGTACGTCTCGGCTGGGTGCCGGTCAACAATGACGTGAATCGCGGGTCCTCTCACGACCGCGACGAACTTCTGGTGAAATCCAAGCCCCGGCTTGGATAAGGCCCGGTGCTGCTGGGTCATAACCTTGCACTGGTGCGGCGATCCGACGTGCCCGCTCTTCTTCTTCGATGCGCCCGCTCTTCTTGCTCGACGCGACGCGCCCGTTCTATCGCGGCACTCCGACGAGCCTGCTTATCTGCTGCCCTATTCGCCCATCTCTCCTCAATCTGACGCACCCGCTCCTTTCATGAGAGTTACGCTTCAACGGCCCGACAAGGACGACTCCTGCTATTTGGGCGAACCTGTGTTGCTCCCCCTGTCATGAAGAGGTTTGCTCGGAGAAACCTGTCCGCGTAAACCGAACTGTCACTTCGAACGACGCGTGAAGTCTCCGTGGACCTCCGTCGTAGCCGGTATCAGATGTAGTGCCAAGCGCGATCGGCCGGACACTTTACTGATACTTAATACTTAATCGATGGTAAAGAGAAAAGAAGCGGAAGGCTTAAATTTATTTTAAAGTATTTACTTTTTCTTTAAAGCCAAGCGGTGGGACAGCCAGCCCTGCCTAATACCCGAGCCTTCGCGTGCCGACGGCCATATTAAACCTAATTTAAGAAAATATTCATAATTTTTAAATGATATTTAAAAATCCTTATAATCAATAAAAATCCCTGAAAATTTTGGACCTAACTCAAAATTATACTAACTCTAATTTCTCTCAAACGGGAACATTTACACGAAAAATAAATACAGAATAAAATTTATAAAAAACAAATCTCTAACTAGCCGTTCTACTGATGCCTACGAACAAGAAAATTAACATTAAGAATAAACTCTAGTTATAGTACATTTAAAACCGGTAGAAAGACATGTTGATTAAATACAGTTCGATCGACGATATATGCGTATGGACTCACGTACATACAGATATATGGACTCAATTTGTATATTAGTGCCAGGGGGAGCTTCTTGATTTTTCTATTTACCGATATTTTAATTATCTTTCCCTTTCTCGAAATCACCAGTCGATGTGTCACTGGTTTACTCTAATTACTTTTATGAATAATGAATTCAAACTTATTGAGGTTCCGCCGCCAGTTGAGATCCCCGGCCGTACCCGTGCGTCTGAGTGAGTTGGAAGAGAACGAGATGGAGAGCGAAGGAAAAGAGAAGCGCGCGTGGAATAGAAAAGGACAAACAACGGTGTACGTGACTAACCGGCGTGTGGTCGACCAAGTGAGAGTAGAACGTGGGCCGAACGTGACAAAGCGCCTGTTTGCTGGCCCATCGGGAAATTTTCCGGCCATTATTGGCGGCCTCAGCGAAAAAGGAGAGAGATGGTATAATGGACATGAGTCACTGGGATGAGCAAAATCGTCGTTTGAAAACACCGTAAAATAAACACATAGTCTGGCAGGCCCTTCACTCAAATTTTCAAGTGAAAATTTGAGTGGGAAGCAGCGCAGAAGAGTGTTCATTTCGCGGGGTTCTCAACTTGGCCATGTGGCCTACAACAATGTCATATTTAATATTATGTGACAGGGTAAACTTGACATACCTGTCACTTCAAGTGATATCCATATTAGATGTCTTATAAAAGTTCGAATCCATCGAGACCAAGAGCGGAAGTCACTTCGGCCGGGAGCACTCGTCAGAAATTGTTCATTTAGATTATTTACTCCGTAAATTCTGTTTTCATGTTACCTAAGCTCCATCTGTCAAACCCGAGATCAAAGACAGCAACTACAGGAGCCAGGGACGAATCGACCGATCAGATGTTTACCAGGAGTTTCCAACGCACCTATCATCAACCATTGTCCAAGCATCCCACGTTTCCACGGTTACCGGCTTCAATCCAAGATGGTGGGCCACAAACAACCCGTATAATGAGTAGCGCATCTGGCTGTTATCCCCACTAGTCTACCAGGGTTGAGTCGTTACGTCAAAAGAATTGCCAGGGTTCCGACACATGCGAACAATTATTTCGAAATGTACAACAACCACCAGTCACTATCTAACTTTCACCATGGTTACCGCTTCCTGCTCAGATTCAACGTTGAGCCAGTCAGATTCTCGCTGGATGCCGCCATCTTTTGCCACTCTCTAACACCATGTCACGGAGGCGTGACTTCACACAAGCAACCACGACTCCGGTGTTACTGAACTCAACTTATCAGTAACCAGAGGACGTCAGTTAAACGCCATATCACCAGGACATGTGACGTCATGACCCTGAAACCTTAACAAGATAATCGGAAACCTGGTGAACGGGAGTTCATTGGTCGTCCAACGGACTATCGAACGAAGCTGTCACCCATGGATCGCAGCTATCATGAAGAAACTATTACCGAAAACCAAATGATGTAAAACTCGGTAATACTCGGTAACCATGTATCTTCGCACCATTTTCAGATTTCACTAGGAATGATATTGCCTTAATTATACCCGGACGCGCATATGTATGTATATATTTAATGGCGACTAATTGTTTAAGCACCAATGAAAGATTTTTCTATGCGCATGCGCGCTCCCGCCTGGTCGAGGTTAGGTCAATTGTCACATGTAGCGGAACGACAACGTTCAGAACGAGTCTAAATCTTCTCGAGCAGGAGTTTTGGGTGCAAATTAATCCTTTTGTTTGTTTAATTCCTTGAGCTAAATCAAAATATCATTCAGTTAAAATTTAGTAAAATCATATGCTGCTAGTTGTTAGTTCGTGATTGGTTTTTATATTTAGTCCAGTAATGTGTTGTGAAGTACAGAAGACACTGCGAAAATGTTGGTTGATACTTCACATTTTAATTCCATCGCAATTTTGAAATTGCCGCCCTAATTCTTGTAGCTCGAGAAGTTTAGAAACTTTTCAAAACTCCCTAAATTTTAAACCCTGTGATGGATTTAGATTTAGATTTATAAGAATGCAAGATTTTCATTACGCCTAGGTAGGTTTTGCGAAGAAAATTTTTTTTTAGTATTAGTTTAGTTCACAGTCCCGCCACTAACCGCGCTGCAGTTCGAGACCAGTAAACGTCGATCTCCGATCTAAGCTATAGGATTTAGTGTAGAATATCGTAGTCTTAATTATACCCATTAGATTTATGTTAAATATTTTGCGAATTGTCACTGAAATCAGTTATACCAAAGTCGACGATCATTGTAGTTCATAGCTTACCCGGTAGTTGCGCAGTGACTCAACGTTTGTGAGCGCGCCTTCATGTACTGGCGACATTTTTTAATTTCAATTTTTAAATACTATATCTAGATGTAGAATTTCATTGCCCATTTTTTCCCTCGATGAAAAAAGTGGTAGCTTTTTTAGTTTTCTCATTAAAGCCAAAAAACGGATTTTTTTTTAAATCTTTCTTAATTAGTTTTTCACTCCAACTCGTGCTCAGTCAGCTAGTATTTGATGATAATATTCTACTGATGCTTAGCGCACCTCGGACTTCTCTAGGTTCCAGCGTTTCGTTTATCATGCAATTTTTGAGCAAACAAAAATTCAGAATTTTTTAAAATTTTTTCATTTAAAAGTTTACGTTTTAGTACACCACTTTTATGTCTATGAAAATCGGGCATTGTAGAGCTGTATTACTCTAACCAAATGACAAATTTGATCTGAGGAATATTGGTTAGAGAGTACATCCCAGTCAGGGTTTTGGGTTAATGTTCTACTTTAAAAGAGAGGGAGGTTTGGAAGAGGGATTAGTGGAACTAGGTACAGATTCTGAAGAGACCCTTGGGTAATTTTCGATAACCCAAGGAAGTAGGCGGGTAAGTTGACTATTACGAATATAAAGAAATTGAGGGGTAACCAGAAACTTTCCACCTTAAACGTAATTCTATTTTTAAAGACAGGTGTTTTAAAGATATAAACGTAACGCTACGTATGCTATCGTCAACTTGGAAATCTGAAACTAATTCCTAATAGTTAAATTTTAAATGCTCTTTTTTTGAAAAGTAAAAGTAACAAAAGCATTCCAGAGGAATTCCTAGAATATCTTGAAGGATTCCTCGCGCCTTCATGCGAGCACCCTTCGAGTTCACGGTCTTGGTGCGTCGCATGAAATCTGACACTTTCGTTTTTGGTCTCCGAATGGCAACACGTGCCTCCCGTTTTCTCACGGATTATTAAGATATATTTATATTATATTGTTTACTGAGGATTATTTGATAGACTTTTAAGATTTCGAGAGGACTGAGCCAGAGGATTTAGATTGAAATTCAGGAATGTCGAAGGTAACTTTTTTTGCATAACCGGCGAGCGACGCAATGTCGAATCCTGACCCCGACACGATGGGATTTCACTCAGGCCGGACACATTGCCTCGCTTGACTTCCCTTAAGTGCTCTTCATGTTTTTTTTTTTTTTTTTTTTGTGAATGTCAATTCGGTAGTTGAGTCAGTGCGTAGAGTAGCTTCCCCTGTAGAACCTATCCGCATGCCATCCCTACTTAACCATTTCAGGTACGATTCCGTATTTGTATCAAAATTTTAGATTCCGTTTTCATTCTTTTTTTTTATTTAAAATAATTTGCGGGGTAGTTCTGTTTAGTGTGATAACGTTTCTGGCTGGCGCCCACAATAACATTAAAAAAAGTAAACCACAACACGATATACGTATACTCACGCATATACGTTTATAAATACGTATATGCCTGAGTACGCTGTACCTATTGTGGGGAAAATCGCCATTCGCTGAGTGGTATAAACAAGCTCTCGCAATTATAATCAAAAAAGTTTGTATGGTAAATAAAGAGAAGTAAAATTCATAACAAAGCCGAATTTTTAAGCAATAGTTACATTTTCAACACAAAAGATAAATATTTAACTAGAATAATGAAGCTTATAACAAAAAAGTTAATTCTTAACTGGGTAGTTTAACTTTGAACCAAGTGGTTGAATTTTCTATATAAAAGATAAATTCCTAAAATGTAATTTGATATTTAAACAAACAGAAATGTTCATTTTAAATAAAAAAGAGTGGAATTGATTTGAAGAAGACGAATTTTCAACCAAATAGTTACATTTTTATCCAACTAAGATGAAAAGGAAATCTTTCAGATTTGTTCGATATTTTTATAAATTTTTCAAATCTTGCAAAAATTAATTTTTTTAAATAAAAAATAATTACAAATCTGCGTTAGAAGATCAGAGCATATTATTATTGGGTGAGGATCCAAAAAAAGAAGCAGCATCATGGCCCCTGGAGCCGTTCATCGAGCTAGGTCAATGGCAAAAATAATTAATTTTCTCCTTATTTCGAGATCAGTTGAAACTAGGTTCTACTGTCGAAACATCCGACATGCATTGGAAAGCTACTGTCGTTGTGCATCTTTTTCATTATATGTCATTCATTTGAAGCGTAAACTGCTATAATTTTTGTTCACTTAAATATGTCGAACTTTGTGCCTGAAAAAGTGTTTTTGCGGGGAGTTCTCCTTCATTATTTTCATATAAAGAAAACTGCTGCCGAAAGTCATCATATTTTGGTGGAAGTATATGGTGAACATGTTCTAGCTGAGCGAACGTGCTAAAAGTGGTTGGCTTGATTTAAAAGTGGTGATTTTAGCTTGGAAGACGAAGAACGTCCTGGGCAGCCAAAAAAGTTTGAAGCTGAAGAACTGGAAGCATTACTCGATGAAGATTGTTGCCAAACACAAGAAGATCTCGCAGAATCTTTGGCAGTAACTCAAGCAGCCATTTTAAAACGTTTACAAGCAGCCGGGACGCCACAAGACGAAGTCCTTTTTGCATCGAATTGTTACTGGTGATGAAAAATGGATCCGTTACGACAACCCCAAGCGCAAAAAATCATATGTGCAGCCCGGCCAACTAGCCAAATCAACGGCAAAGTGGAATATCCATGGCGCGAAGGTAATGCTCTGTATTTGGTGGGATCAGAAGGGTGTACTTTATTATGAGCTGCTAAAACCCAGACCTTGCCCCCTTCGGACTACCATTTGTTCCGGTCGATGCAGAACGCCCTCACTGGAATACGGTTCACATCAGAACAGGGTATCAAAAATTGGCTTGATTCATTTTTGGCCGCCAAGCCGGCGCAGTTCTTTTGGGATGGAATCCACAAATTGCCAGAAAAATCAGCTAAAGTCATAGCCACAATTATTATCATATAACATTATAAGTTTGAAAAAAAAACCGCACGAAGTAACTTATATACCCAATATAAAAAACTGGTTTACGTGTCAAAGATTGACTTTAGCACCATCAAATGACCTGCAATTTATGAAAGACTTGTTACTGTACAAAACCATCAACCCAAAAATTTCTGAAGCGGCATACACAAGCTTCTACATCTGAGATATTTACATTTGATAAAAATCAGTTTCAAGGAAAAAAATTTGGTAACAAGCTTCATAAAAATTGATGACAGCATTTATATAATATTTCACGTCTAAGGGAAAACTGATTTTTACATGATAAATCGATATAATGGCTACTGTATCTTCAAGCAATAAATTAAAATGTATTATTTCAGGGCTGATTTCAGGTATTAGAATAAGAGTCAGAAAAAAGAGTCTCGTATTACTTTTTCAGGGTAATTTAAATAAAATAATGATGAAGAATAAGATTTTTACTTTATTTTTCAACCTATGAATAAACAGATGCAGTTCGAGGTACAGAAATGATTAAAACATACATTTAATATTTCAATTAATCAAACAAATTTGCGCGTTTTTCTTGGCCATTGAACTGAAAAATTTTAAACTTTTATAAATTGAACACTACAAAGATATCTGGCTAAAAATTATACATCTACGCTATGCTATCATATTCAGTAATCTAAATAGAAGAATAAAAGAATATACTGCAGACTTTTTTAATCAAAATTTGAATTATTTCAATGTAAAAAAGTTTGATATTATACATTGTTCACTTTGTTATTTATAAGTCAGATATTAGATATAAAATTATTTACATTAAGTGAACAATCATATATGGCAAAATATTAAAAAATTGTTCTCTTTTTAATTAAAAAATTTCGGCCTGAAATGGTTAAAAATGGAATATTTTAGACCTGAAAAGAAAAATTATTCTATGATCTAAAAAATTGAAATTATACTAACCGTTATGTCTTAAATAGCCATAGGGAAATTTATTTTCAAATTTCAAAAGAGTAGAGTTATAAAGAATGCCTTCTATGAAAAAATGCAAGCATTTATTAAAATTTAGAAAAACTATACCTTTAGTCTTCCAAGCTGCATTTTAATATTCGTTAAACTGTAAATATACGAAAATTTTGCAAAATCCTTTGTTAAAAATAAATTCATTGCCATTTCTTACTGGATTGTGGTTCATACACGATATACGTGAAAACACTTTCTGATTGAGATGTGACTGGTTATTGGACATTCCGCGATTTCTTCTTTGGTCAATTCTTTAACCGCGCCGCTGTATATGTTTATTTTCGCCCGTTTTGACTTAGAATCAACAGGTTTATATATACCACGAAATATCGTGTTTCTGCTTGTTTTCTTTTCAAATATTGCAAAGACATCACCATTGGTCGTGGACAATACAATTTGTGCTGAGATTGGCAGGGGGATGAGGTTATGATATTTGTTTTTTAATCGAATTGGTTTATCGAAAGGAAAAGTGTAGCTTTGAAGTCCGAATATCCGATTCGGATTGTTGTGAGGACTGAGTCGAATAGATCTTAGCTCTTCAAGATTAAATCCAAGTACTGTAGAAGCAGTTTGTCTGGCATGAGGAGACCTGGTCCTTCCACGAAGAGAAGAGTCAGCAGATGGAGTAGATACGGCAGAGGACTGAAGTCTGGCAGAAGGAAGAGACCTTCTAGGAGAATCTTTTTCAGGAGAAGAAGCAAAAGGTACCTGACGAGGAAAACTGGGATCAGCTTCATCAACAGGTAAAAACCTGGACTGTGAACTTAATTCTGCAACAAGAAATAG
>CAKNWW010347056.1:3974-14134 GCA_932074435.1 Andricus kollari | reverse complement strand
TTTTTGGTGTCGAGGTCGTTGGCGCTGGAGCGCCTAGTGGCCTCGGCCTTTTACTCCTTGGCTTGGAAGGACTCTTCTCCACTGGACTCAGGGTGGTCTCCCTCTCGCACTTCCTATCACGGAGAGCGGGAGCTGCCACGGCTTCATCAGTCTGAGTGCAGCTTTCGTCCGTCTTCCTCTTTTTCTTCTTCTTACGTGTCATCGCCCTCGTTCGGGCAGTCCGTCCAACGTTCTCGATCAAATCCCTATGAAGACCTTCGGTCGTCATAGTGTGATTGAGCAGTTGGTCGACGTGTCGCTCCGCTCGTTCGAGCCCATCCCTAATTGGTCAGTCAGATCTTGGGGATTCAGAAGAACCTGTGTGGTAATGATCCCCCTTGTCCCAAAATCGTTATCAGCTATCAGGGTTTGCTGCTTTCCGCGATTTGCCATAGGAGCCATTCATAAATTACGTAATACAATTTTCCGACAATTTTGACTGCCCTCCTATGTAACGCTTCTTCCTACCTTTCCTTATAGTTTCTCACAATTATGTGACACTATTCTAGAACCCCCGACCCTCAAACGTTTTGCGTAATTTATTAATGTACCCTTAATGCCGCTTCTTCCTCTTCGTCTGCGGATCGTTCAAGCAGCAATTGGAAGAGCGCTCTGTGTTCATAAGCGCCATAAGGCCCAACAAAGAGCGATAATGCTGGCATAGTAGCAGCTTAGCAAAAGAACCTTAAGTCGAGTAGGTCTACTAAATATCAGGGTCTTGCCGTCTCGACGACTTGTTTCCATCTAAATTATTTTTGTGTACCCCGAACTCTTAGGTGATCGGCACAGTTTGCGGACCTATTGCCGGGTGCTCCAAGCAGTCGATCACTTTTTTTGTTAATTGGTATCACTGCTGTTCCCACGAGCAGCTAGGGAAAGGGTTTGCCAAACTTGTAAATCTCTGCATGCACGGATAAGGCTGCATACTCTGGTAGGTTGCCCGGTAACAGTGAGTCACTGTATGAGACATCTCACCCAAGTGCCATTTAGATTTCGGCTCGGTTGATACGACTCCGTTTGGGGGTTTTTACATTGGGTCCTTCCTTTGACAATCGTACGTGACTGCTTAATAATTATTTTACCCCTATTTAGCTAAAATATTTGGTACAGGGATTCTCTATTCGCAATCAGAGCACGTGTTTGATGGCCTTGTCATAGGCCCCCAGTAAGTAGAATTCTCTTAATTTTGTGGGATTCTCTTGAGCATCGTAGAATTCTATTGAGTTCAGTATAATTCTCTTGAGTTAAGCCAAATTTTCTTCAAATTCATAGAATGTTTTTGATTGCAGTCGAATCCTATTGAAATCTTTAGAACTATATTTCAATCCTGCATTCTCTGCAATTCTCTTGAATTCAGTAGAATTCTTCTGAATCCTGAAGAATTTTCTTGAATTCTGTTAAACTAGCTGGAATTCTGTAGAATCATTTTGAAATTTGTAGTATTCTCTTGAATTCCGTAGGATTCTCTTGATTACTGTAAAATTAAATTGAATTTAGTATAACTAATTATCTTGATTTTAGAAAAATTTTCTGTAAAATTGTAGAATTCTCTTCATTTCATATGAAGCCTCGGAAATCTTTAAAATTATATTTTAATGTGCGAATTTTCTTGAATTGAGTAGAACACTCTTCACTTCTGTTGAATTATATTTAACTCTGTGAAAGTCCCTTGTAATATTTAGCAAATCTCGAAAGCAACCCTATTACATTAACCGAACCCCGTCTCAGCTGCATTCAACTAAAACAGCCAATAAAATTTCAAATTGCAAATTGACACTCCATATATTACATCTACTACAGTCTTGGAAAGGTGACTATGGTATCTATGTTCTGTTTGAAATTCTTAAGGCCGCTTTATTTAAAGGTAGGTGAGACGGCGTTCGTTAAATGTACTAGGTGTGGCTTGTTTGAGCTTTTAAATATTATTTTAGGTCGAAGGCACCTTAGATGGGCTTTGTTAAATATTCTAGGGCTGGTCTTTTAGGTTGTTGAATATAATTGTAAGTATAAAGATATCTAATGAATTCTTAGAAAGGTGTCTGGGGCGATTTGTTTTCATTTTACACTTTTTTGGGGAGCTTTCGTCAAATACAGCTAACTGGGGTTTGTTAAATAGGCAAGGGGTGGTTTTTGGCTGTTGATTAATACTAAAGTGGATAAATACGAATTAATTTAAAATGTATCAAAGCTTATTCTAACGATTTCAAAAGTATAAAAAAATTAGTTATGGAGTTGAAAAGTGTTTAAGCGATTTTTACCGAATTGAAGAGGATTCTACTAAAATCCACGAGGTATTTATAAAGAATTCAACAGAATTCTCTAAAACTCAAAAAAATTCTGGTAAATTTAATAGAATTCGACGGACTTTAGAGAATTTTGCTAAACTCATGGGAATTCTACTGAACTCAAGAGAATTTTACCTAATTCAACATAATTCTATTGAATTCCTTTGAAATGTATACAGAATTCTAGACCATTCTGCTGAAATCAAGAGAATTCTGTGGTACCAGATGTAATTTTACTGAATTAAGGAAAGTTTTGCTGATTTTAAGAAAAATTTCGCTGAATTTAAGAGAATTCTGCCGAACCCAAGGGAATTATACTAAACTCAAAAGAATTATACAGAAATAGAGAGAATTCTGCTGAAGAGTTTTATACTGAAAGAAGGAAAAATACATTGAATGTAAAATAATGATACAAAAAATTATGAAATACACTCTTATGTCTGTTGGGATAATTGTTTTATTTTGGATATCGCGCCAGTTCTGTTTATTTTTCTCCTGCTGCTTTGTAGATGTAATACTTAAGGAACTTAACATATATATCGCAAATGTTGACGATCCGCAAGGACTTTCCGTCTCGAATGTGGATTTCAGCTTCAAAAAGAAGAAAAAATTCCCCCGATGATAATTCGTTGCGCTAGTATTCCGAATTGATGTTTTCATGTGAGTTTTCTAGATTACGTTAACCCCTAAATGAGCCTTAAGATTACAAAAAATTATTAATTTTAACTGCGTGTCATTATCACCAACAAAAATCATCCATAAGGTAAAATAGTTTACATTTTTCCCAGGATGGAACTTTCAGATATAATTCTATAGAAAGCTTTTCGCGGACTATTTCAACGCCAATCACAAAAAAGTCTTAATCAATTATTTCTCACATTTCAAATTATTTCACTATAGTAAAGATACTTTCAGTGGAATGAAATGATATTTTCATTCATGAATAGCTCCGAATAAAAAATATCGACTGTAACAATAAAATTATGAAAAAATAAATTTGGTTCAATCGGTTTTAATCAGAGCTTTATACAACTTAGTTTCATTCATTTCAGGTTTTTGCATAATTGTTTTCTAATTAATAGCTAAATGAAACCCTGATTAGGTCATCAGTTTTGTATGTGGAGTAGAGATTTTCTGCATTGTTATTTTTAAAAAACAGCTGAATAAAGCACTCATTATGATATTGGTGTCGTATGACAAAATATGTAAAAATTTTTATTTCAGATGGCACTGAAGGTGTCTGCAAATATGTGAAAGGTCAATGGCCATGCTGTAATAAGAGAGGCTGAAACTAAACCTACGGACACCAATGTAGTAACAAATATGTAATAAAGCGGAATGTAAACAATTATATTAATTCTGTAGCATCCAATGTTATTTATTTTATGCATGAGATCATTTCGAAGCATTATAGAACCGTAGAAAAATCAAATCTTTTTTTTTATATAAAGAAGATACATTTCAGGATTGTGAATCCTACTGACGGCAATAGCTGCGTGGTGAATCTTCAATAGGAAAAAGTCGCGGATATTAAGCTATTTTAAGCGTGGAAGCATTTGCATGGGTGACTGTCTGCGATGTACGAGCAGGTTATGAATTCGCTCTGTTAAAATGATGCCGCGCGGAAGGTTTCACGCCCAGGAGGATCATGTAGGTTCAATGGTCTCATTATCAAATGGCTACGTTTAAACTTAAAATTCGAAAGACCGTTCGGACACGAGAAGATGGTTTTCTGCAGTTTAAGTTTCTCCTGGCTAAGCGTCTGGGCAAATAAGAGTACTTCTAATAAAGTCAGATGGAGCCGTGGATTGTCACTGGATGTGATTGATTTCTTAAAGCAACTCTAATTCCACCTTAATAAAGAACAATTTTCACACGTCCATACGCAGTAAAGTGGTGTCGTCCGAGGGTATATATATACTATGCTAAAGGATCTCAATGATACTTTGGGGGTTTCTGTTGGGAAATTGAACATTTTTAATAATCCACTTCGAACTTTGTTTTCTCTGTCAAATACTAGGCAAACGCAGGGATGGCCGGCCCCAATCAAAACAATGGGCAACCTAACTCCGAAGACTAGGAAGTCGTAAGTGAACATCTCTCACGCTGTGAGTGACACTCAATTGTCAAAAGCAATTGGCTGCGCCGACGCGAGAGCCAAATTCTGAAGTCATCATTACTCTCAGAGGCCATGGCTTGTTGTCAGTTAGCATTCTACGAGGCCAACGTGTGTTGCCTACGGTATTCCCACGTCATCCTAATCCTGGTTGAACGTCAATTCATGTATGTTTATCACTTTGCCTTCAATAATCCAAAATTTTATCAAATAATTTTCTGAATTTTAGGTCTATCTATTTGTTTTATTCATAAGTTGTAATTTCAAGCTTGTTCAGAAATTAATATTCAGTATTACATTTGATGATAGTCCTTTCAGAGATATGACTTTATAGCGAGGTATTTTAAAATTAGTCTTCATATTAGATCATCTCAAAAATGTGCTTTATAGTAGGTTATTCCAAAATAAGAATTTATATTGAGTCGATCAAAAATAAGACTTTATATTAAGTCGGTTTAAAATAAGACATTTTATTAAGTCTTTTTAGAAATGGACTTCATAGTAAGTCAATTCGCTAAGAACTTATATTAATTCATTCCAGAAATGCACTCTGTAGTAAGACAATTCAATTAAACTTTATATAAAGTCATATCAGAAATATGTCCTCATGGAAAGTCATTTCACAATGAGACTTGAAATGTTGCAATTTTGTTATGGTTTGATAACAAAAATTACTACATACCTTCGGCACTGCCTCCTGAAAATCTTAGAATCAATATCAACTTTACTTGAAAAACTAAACTTTATTTTCTGTACTATAATCCTTGGGCGCCAGGCCTGTTAGATGCCACGTAATTCTCTGAAAATCTATATTTTAAAATACTCAAGTAATAACCTAAAAAAGCTCTAAAAACTAGACTCAAATTCTAGAGGCAGTGAATTTAGTATTTAGTTGTTGCAACTTTAATATTAAATTCGATTTAACAATTTCAATCATTGGCATTGTGATATACTTCATATTACCGCTTCATATCTTTCAAAATAAAATTTGTATTGAATGTCGTTGCATAGATTATTTGTACAGAATAAAATTATCTTTGAAACAAATTTAGTTTTGTATAAGCAATTTTTCGCTGAGTTGTTACCAATTGTTTAAGAGGTGAACATTCAATAAACATATAGTAGTCGCTCCGAAAATTTAACAGAGCTGGAAAATGAAAGGAACTTGTCCACCCGACATTTCGTAACAGTCATCCGATGAGAAGGCTTGCGTTTTCAGTTACGTATTAGAAGGCGCTTTAAAAGTATAACATTTTCAAAATCTAGTAGAATTGTGCATAACAATATATAAATTTATCACAAAACTCTAGCCTAATTCTATTCATCTGAAAAAACGTTAAAACAATTTTTTTAATTTGTTTGTGATAAAATAGCAATGGAACTTAATTTTGATTTGTTGCCAGGACAGAAATGATTATTCCAAGAATTAAAAAGAAATGTTAATGCTATTTCAAAAAAAATGTATACCTTGAAGTTATGTGCTTCGTCTTTATGTATATTATTATTGAAGAAGGTAAAAAAGCATTTGCCCATCAGAAATAATTTTAAAATAATAATTTATTTACTTTGTTGATATCATGTTTATGAGCAATATAGTTGCCTTCTTTTAAAATATTCCTCTTACTAGCATAAAGTAATGAACCGCTGCTGTAAAAAGTGTTTAATAACGATAAAATAGTTTATTCTGTTATTAACCATAATATTCCGATTATACTCGCAAAATATGATGATTGGAATTTTTAAATTATAATTTTTTCTTAAGGCTTTAGATTAATTAATAAGATTATAAATATTTATATATTCACATGCACAATCATATTTATATAAATGAAAATATTTACTAAAAATCGTGTTGATATCATTTTAAGCACGCAAACACAGTTGTAATATTTTAATTGTTTCAATTACGAAATCCAGTAAAGTACTTTGAAATAACATTCAATTTGCATTTAATTGCAGTCATTGAAATTAATTCGAAATCCTCTAAACTCGTTCCAAATTTCACAAAACAATTTGAAATGTTTTCAATTCCTCTGAGATCCATTGATATTTTTCGAAATCACTAAAAAAATTTTATCATTTAAAATACATTATGGTATCTTTGTTTGAGAAATATGTTGATCTATTTTGCATATATATTTCAATAATTTATGAAATTTGGTTGTTTTATCATACTCGCATGTCATGGCATGCGACTTTAATCAACTTGTAAAATAAATAACCTACACAAATAAAGCTATTAATCTCCTAGTTTGATCCTTCAGGTTATTCCTCATTTGCAGAAATGTATCTGTGTTAAACTGGTTGGGAATTTATTTGTTTTCAAAAATATCATTTTCAGCATGGTCTAATTTTTAGAAATCAACATTATGAGAGTTTCAAAATGAAATAATCAAGTAATCTATACAGACGTTGCTCTAAAATCCATTTTAAATACGAATGTAATGCATTTTTTATGTTGTTGCTTTGAAAAATCGCGACAGGTCAACTGATCATCTGCGGATGATCGAAATGAGTGAAAAAAAATGATCCTATTGACCATCCCGGGAAAATACCTTGATTATCACCATAGTAGGTGTTAAATTATTCGAACAGTCAGACTGGAAATAAAATGCGGGTATCTCTAACTATGTTGAAAAAATTATGGGAGGCCATTTCGACTATCCAGAAGAACTGAATGATTCTCTAAATTATAACTCTCTAACTTTAACCCTTTATTTTACTTCATATGGCTGAAAATTTACAAGACATAACGCCTAAGCTGACCGAAACTCGACGCAGAAACGCTTGGACATTTTGACAATGGAAATCGGACATTGGATTTTGGATATTGAAGCATTAACTTGTGAATAAGTTATGTTGGTGAAGGCGAAGTAGGTTATTTCGACGTTTCAAAATATTTCGTTTGCATGGTTTCAATAAATTCAATAATTTTACACATGGTAGTGAGGGAGAAGTATTGGGCATTAAACCAATCCTAGAGTTGTTGGCTCTCAGTAGACTCGGATCAGGGAAGGGGATTGGGCACGACTGCTTGCCCCCCTCACGAAGAACTAGGTTCGAATTATAATTTTTATGGAGGAGGTAGTATAAACTTTAGATGCTTCCATCCAATCCCTAGATGGCCCAAACTCAATAAACCCTGCTCTAGATTCACCGTGGCTCAGTATGTAAGCCGTGAACGAAGCAGTAGAGGGCAATTCTCATTAGATAGTGAGAATTGCGAGAAGCATAGAGAGATTAATGCCCCTTTGGAAAACTAGATTTACTATCTCACCTGAAAATTATCGTGTGACGACAAACAACGTCACCTTCCAGAGGGACGTATTTCAGGGCAATATCATGAGCCCTTTGCTTTTTTGCATCACTTTTCTGCCTCTATCTCTCCCACTACCAAATTCTTCTCAATATCTCTGTGGCGACACTAGCCATCGTGAACATAACGTCACTCATGTACTTTATATGGATGACTCGACGATTTAGGCTTCTTGTTATACAGCAAACTTCAAACTGCTATACATATCGCCAAGAAGTACACAGGGGAGATTGGGATCGAATTTGGATTGGACAAATGTGCTGAAATTCATATTAAGAAAGAAAAGATTGTTGGCGTTTCCAAGGACCCTGAACTTGTGGTTGTCGTTGAACATGGTATATGCGACTAACATGCTTGCTGTCCCGGTTCTAGTCTACTCGTTTGGGGTGGTTCAATGGACGAAGAACGAACTTAAGGCCCTTGAGGTCACCACACGCAAGATCATGTATATGCATAAAAGCTTGCATATCAATTCATCTGTTCCGCGATTATACATCTCACGCCGTCAAGGTTTACGCCGACTTCTGAATCTCCAATGTCTTCATAACCGAATTGTTCTAAGTACAGCTTACATCGTTGCAAATGGCAAAGATCCTTTTGTATAAATTTTCAGGAATCACGAGATGATTGGCAAAGGACCTGTCCTTTACAAACCTGTAGAGCAGGCGGCCGAGATACTTGGCCTAGAGTTCAAAATGCTGGAAATAATTTAGATAGAAACTCGATGACGAAACGGCGAAACACTTACCCTAAGTGGACGAATCGACTCAACAATGACTTGCTGGACTGCTACGATGCCAGCATTATCTCCGCTCACCGATGCTTTATGGCGCGTGTGCGAAATCAAGTTGCCTATATCTCGAAAACTGGTTGTGGACGCAGAGCGCTGCCCCAACGGCTGCATTAATAACCCGCGAACGAAGAGAAGGGAGGGACATTAAAACCAATCGCGAAATTTAGACACCCCCTAAAAAATTATATCGATTTTAGAAAAAGAGGAACGTAACATCCAAGTTCCTTCTAAGCCCTATGATCTGGCTAAAGTGGATGCCTTTCATTGTGAGGATATTTCGGATAAGACAGAATGTTTCTCGTGTTCAGTGTGTGGATGATTACGTAACATCTGGTAGACCGTTTACGGCAAGTGTCGAAAAGATTATATGATGAACTGAGGACCTATTATCACACGCTGAATAAGTAAAAGCTGCTGAAAAGCACGCAGCAAATCGTTGTAAAAATATGGGTATATTTCACACAAGAAGGACAATACAGAAGAAGGAGGGGTAGGTTAGGGAGAATCAATAATTTCTTGCTGACCAATAGTGCCTCTCCAGCATTCTCCCTGCTTCTATCAAAAATACACACGATCAAGGATATAAACACCAAGACTCACTTTTCAGAAGGCCTACAGTCTCATAGCACACTGGTTTCAAGTCAAATATCTTACACCACTCGGAGGATTAGATATTGATCTCCCCATAAAGACATTTATAACACTCGTTGTGGTTTCATATACTGTTGGTTTTATCTCTTTTTTAAGCAGAGCATTACAAAATTTAGCTTAGCTCGTTTCAAGTTTTTGTAACATTGTTTTCTAATAAATATCTAAATGAACCTTTTATTACCATATCGGGGTTTTTGATGAAATATGTACAGTTTTGAATTGCAGATTTGTACTATCTCATATGCCAAGCTGTGACAGGTGCTGTTCCAAACCACACACGCGCCAAAAGTCCGGACAGTGCACAGGTTCATCTACGCTCCTCACCCAGCCGAGTCTAAACGAACGGACACTAATGTTGTAACAAGTACGTAATAAAGCAAACTTCAAATAATTATACTAACCTTGTAATATCTCATATTATATAATTTAATTATGTGATTATTTCGAAACTTTATAGAATCGTACAACTATCAGATCCTTTTTTTAGATAAATAAAATACATTACAGGATTGTAAATCCGACTGATGTTATTAGCTGCGTGGTGAATCCCGAATCGGGAAAAGTCGCGGATATTAGACCATTTCAAGCGCGGGTGAAACTCAGATGGGTGACTGCCTGTGAGGATTTTGTAAGCTCGATGATCTTACAGTCGAATGGCTACATTCAAACTTGACATTCAGAAGACGGTCTGAACTCGCAAAGATGGTTTTCTGCCGTTTTCGTCTCCCCTGGCCAACCTGATAAGGAAGAAAGTGGCAGTTACCGTAGAACCTATTACCATAAGAACTTGCCTGTAATACGAGGCGTGTTGTCAAGTTGGCGCGTCGACAAAAGTGACGAACACATTCATGTCATTTTGTACGCGACCGGTAAACTTTTAAGATCAAGAAGTGAGAACCATATCGTACAATGATCACTATTCTCAGAGATTATGGCATTTTGCCAGTTAGCATTCCACAT
>CAKNWW010347055.1:0-11892 GCA_932074435.1 Andricus kollari | reverse complement strand
TTGGTCTAAAGTGTCGAGTCTCTCTTTCCCTAATTTAACAATTTTGTCAAGATTAGTATTGAGTCCAAAAAAGTTATAACATCCCAGATAGCATGTAAATTCCGTGATTTATTCAACTTAATTCTATGGGACCTTTATTCAGCAACACTTCAACTCGCAAGTAGACTTTCCTTTCAATTTTAAAGAATGTTTTTTTCCTCTTTTAAAAATTCCCATTTTTTGAGATTCTAGTACATTACAGTCCCTTTCAAATCGACTTTAACACAAATTATCATTATTTTATTTATCTTGAAAGTAGTTAGTCGTTATTCACTAGTTTTTAACGTGGAAAATGACACGTTATATGCATTTCGGTTTTTGGACAAGATACAACATATTTAGTTATTCTAATACAAATGTGGTCAAAAAGCTCAACTCCGTAAGACACTGATTGACTCAAAAAGTGCTTACTTAACATAATAATACTTTCAAATTCATAAAATTGTGCCTATTGGCTCATGAATTTTAAATATATGTTACGTATTAATTGTAATGCAACGAAGAAATGGGGTGGGTCGAAAATATCAACTTTTCTTTTGATCGACATAAAACGATAAACGAAAGTTTATTTTTAAGTTTATTAGAGTTATTGCAATGTTATTAAAGAAAATAATGTTCAACAACTGCCGAACTAAAAAATGTATATACCTTTTCCGCCGTGTAAATTGTTTATGTAATAAGGACCTCATCGAATACAATAGCCGGCCAAATTCATTTCCAATCAGGCAGGCTGTGCAAGCTCAAGGTAGCGAATCCCTTCAACCCGAAACATATTGTTTTGCAAAGGATTTTAGACGACACGTATTTCACCGATTTGATGAAACCATTATTTAACAAAGTTATGAGTATTTGAATTTAATAAATTGAAAACGTGGATTACATAAAAATTGTCAACAATTCGTTACAAGTGTGATATTGTTTTTAGCTATGATAGGTATTAATTTTTTTCTTTCCGATTCTCAAAAAAATTTTCGTTCTGTTTCGAAATCCTATAGAAAAATTCCTAATAATTTCCAAAACTAATTTTCTCAAAAACCCCAGCGTTCTTTTTATCTTGATTTTTTTTTAGTTGGTACTAATATGGTGAATATATTCCAGTAGAGTTTATCTTGCGCCCGTATCTTGAAAAGGTGTAAGAATTTTTTTTTCTGAAAAATGAAAGTTCACGATTTTTGCAAAAATAAGACGAGATATGAAAAAAGTTGAACAAACAAAGTTATTCCTTAAAAAAAGTTTTACAAAAAAGTCCTCTGCCACTTTTTCCTGTCTTGTCCTTTGGCTTTAAAGAATACATTCTCATCACGTATCTCGTGCTTCGCACTCGATTCTGTCCACAGTGCGTACTTTTTACATTATGTTCAACCCTATTTTGTCAAATGTATATTATATTTATTTATGTACCTCAGTATGGGACTGCTTATTCAGATGTTCCAAAATAATGTAAATATTTAATTCTTAATGATTAACTAAATACTTGTTCCTTATTTTGCACTAATTGTTATTTTCAGCTACCCTTGACAACTTATTATGTCAATAAGTTCGTATTATTACATTTCATAATATGTATACATTGCTAATGAAACAGACGTATTTTCATTATCTTGTTTTAATAATGTAAAAAAATGCCATCCTATAAATGAAGAAAAATTTTGTTATTAAACTTTTCATTGTTTTTGTGTCGTTTTTCAAAAAACATAGTTTGTTTATTTTCTACGTTATTTTTTAAGATGAAAATAAAAATACGCATCCTATCAAAAGATAATTCAGAATAAATTTGTAGCTCTTTTTTGGGTGAAAGTCTCTTGTCAAATAAGGTACGCTCAATTAATTAAATTCAAATTAAATAATGATTAACTCAATATGAAAAATTAAATTAATTATTTGTAAATTTTGGTTGAAAAGTATTATAGTAATTAAGCTGATTTATTCTTTAATTTAATTAAATCGTAAATTTTATTCTTGAATGGATTTTTCAATTTTGATTCAAAATGGAAAGAGTAGCTAGTTTCAGGGAACTTAATCGATACTTCATTTTCCAGGAGATTCTATAATCATTCACATCAATCGGTATCCATTCTTAGAAGATTTGATAATAATAATTAACTTAGGCTGTTTCAAATCTTTAGATTGACCAATTTCATCAGCAAATAGCTCTGGGATCTCAACCTTCACCATAGTTGGATTTGAGAGTGTATATTTATCATATTTTCACATTTCACAAATCTGAGTGTATTACGTAAAATGATGAATTAATTATTTAGTTTTCCGAAACGTTTTCACCAACATTTAAACAAAATCTTATAGAGTCTGCATTCCAATGTCACCTTCTAAATAAAATATGAATAAATCATATAAAGTATTCAAGACAATTATTAATTGGCCCTTAGAAAATCGTTCTTTTAAAAGGAACAATTTATTACAATTCTGCGGCAAGCACCTTTCTACAGACCTACTTCATTTATATACCCAGACAATCGATCCAGAGAGTAATTGCATTTTTAAAGTTGCGTGACCGTGAGTGTTTCATTGATCGGATAAGCAGTTTTCAAGATAGGATGCATGAAAACTTGTACTAATTCTAAGTGCAATCAAAATTTAAAGATTTCTTTAATCATGACGATCTATTTACACTGTAATTCCGAAGGTATCGTTTTTGCTGGAGCGGTATTCAATTGATACGAGAATCTTGATCAATAACCGGTGGGGAAATAATTAAGTATGTTCTGAAGACGTCTTCGGTACATGCCTAATACGTCTGTTGGAACATGTCTTCTGGAAATCCTGGGAATGCTTTTCAGACGTCTAATGTCAGTACGAAAGATGTCCCGAGAACGTCCTATGTCTGCAAGACCTCTTTAGGACAACTTTAGTATATTGGACTTTTTAGAGAAATTGATTGGACTGACATTGTATGTCCTTGAAACGTCCCAATGACGTTCTTGAGACGTCCATGGTTTTGTGCTCACTGGGAAATACACGAAAAAATGTTACATGCTGGGATTATTCTGTAGCTGATCAAATTGATAACTTCAGATTTAATGCGGTATGAAGAATTTTTTTTATAAGGATAAACTACATGCAGAAAAAATATCCGCAAAAATAGTACGTTCCCTATGAATATTATGGAAAAAATGAACTAATTTTAGTAGATTCTACAAAAAGTTCCGTTTATATCCACTGATTTTCTGGACATTTCACCTAGCTTTCAGTAAAATCTACAAATGAATGGGAAGATTCGAATTCAGTAGATTTGATTGAAAATTACGTGAAATGTAAAGAAAATTGGTTCATTAACTAAGCTTCTTGTGATATCTACTAAAAAGTCAAGTTGTCCAGATTTGTACAGAACATCCTATAAATTTTGCGGAAGATCCGTTTTCAGCGTATAGTCAGCAAAATATGGATTCTTTAATGTTGCGCATTGCAATGCGATCAGTATTGTTTGAATGTAAAAGATGGAAACCACTTACTGAAGGTATATTTCACCTTTAGCAATTAAAAATGCCATGTTATGATGTAATGCAAAGATAAAATATTTATAATATACGCATATAGAAATTATAATATTGTCACATTACATTCTGATTCATAATGCAATTAGACTCTAGAGCAGAAGTATCGTAATATAATCTTATAATTCTAGGTGTGCGAGATGGACCACGAATAGATAAAAGTATCGAATATGAAGTGGCGTCCCCAAAACATCAGGGAATCAATGTACCCAGTTTTGGTCCTCAACTGGCTGCTAGGATTGGGACTAGTTGATTATCCAGTTGGAAATTCAAGGAATACATTATTTATCATTCCTAACCTCTTAATTGCATGTTCTTTTTGGGTCGCTATGTTTTATTACGATAATGCACCATGCGAACTAAAGGAAACAAATATTCTAGTCAGAAACTTGTACAAAATTATGAGGTATTGGTCTATTTGTATTGCTTCGTCTTCGATAATTATTGGTTGGTATCATCGAAAGGTAGGTTTCTTGGGTAATCAAGACATATATACCTTATATATGAAAATCATATACCTTATACCTTATACCTTATACCTTATACCTTATACAATAAACATATCTTTATTTCAATTATATCCGTTCTTTAGCCAGTAAAAAGTATATCACTTTTAAAAATATCCCTAAAGCAGTAGTAGTATATTATAGGTTATTTAGTAATTTAGGATCGTCTTGTTTTAAATTTAAAGATTGCAAATCATTATGCTTTAAGAGAATGCAGCTAATAATTCAAAACTTAGAACAGATAGACGAAGTCTTTGAATGTTTGGGACGGAAGAAGAATCATTATAAGAGTTTTAAAGTAATTTTGTACAGAGTATTATTATTAACTATATTAACGGTTTCATTATTCACTCAAATGGTGTATTTACGAATACATGTGGCAAACGAACTAACATTTATACAAGACATCGTGTGCACTTGTATTATCTTTTGGCCACCTATAATGAGTATTTTGGTGGACGTTACTTTCGGAATTGCTCTTCAGTACGTACTGTTAAAACTTTGCAATAAATCTTCTATACGTATAATTGAAATAACAGAAATAAAAAGGCTGTAATGATAATTTATTATGAATTTCAAAATACAGCTGTATTGAAACAAGATTTAAGAATATTAACCACCTTCTACGCAAAGGCTTTTGTGAACATCCAGTGCCGTCTTTTTTTAACAAGAATGAAATTTATGATATTAATGATTTCCAATTCACAACTAATCTTCATTTCACAAATTTCGACAAAAGTAAGAATGTCATGGAGCTATTCAAGTGAGTAATCAATTTTTGTATCACAAAAGTTTTTTAAATAATAATAACAATCACTATTATCGTTATAATTTCATCCTGGAATGTGATGGATGTCTCACACATTTTCAGACAAATTCATTTAGAACTTTGCAAACTAGCACGAGAAGTAAACAACATTTTTGGAGTACAACTGACTTTGCTTATGACGATTGATTTCATGAGTATGACAGTATGTGTCTTCAATATTGTAACAACATGTCTTAGTTCTCAAACCAAATTAACATACGGAATGATAAGCTACTTACTTGGATGGTTCGCATTTTATTTATTAAAGCTTCTGCACAATAACATCGTTTGCTCATTAACCAGTAATCAGGTGTGTGTCCATAATACATAATTAAATTGAATACTCAAAGACAATTCAATTAAATGTGTTTGATCTTTAGACAAATAAAACTAAAGAGATTCTTTTGGATATGAAACTATTAAGGAAAAACTACAGAATTATCAGAGAGGTGAGCACATTTTTAAATTCATGTTCTTCAAAGATTTGATAATAACGCTTGATTTTCATACAAATTTTCTAATCGCGAAATCAAAAGTGTTAATTGAAGGCTGAGGAAATTCGGAGGCTTTCTTAAGGATGAGAGAGATTAGAATAGTGAAATTTCAGATATTAAACTTTGGGTGATGTTGATTCGAAAATTGAAATATTTTGGTAAGAAATTTGACTGTTTGAGAATGCGTTTGTACTCTGTTTGAAAAACGTTTATTATGAAAAATTTAACTATTAGGTTTATATTTCAATATTTGTTCCTCCCAACTAATACATCTACTACTACACTGCTTAAGGTTGGTGAACTTCTCAATACAAGGCATCAACCACCTATCACCCTCTCGGTTCCAGTTCTGTCCCCACACTCCCCCTCCATTAACCGTAGTTTGGTGAGACTGACGTGATGACTAGGCTTTCCACCCTACGACGATTAACTGCTTAATTTGGACATGGTGTCGACTCGCAATTTAAATTTCTCGCATAATTGTGGGAGTTGGACGTACACTTTAAACAATAAATAATACAAAGAATGGAATGGATAAAGATAAGATAAGAATGGAATAACTCGGAATGGACTGAAACCCTGATTGACAAAAGGCATGCGATTAATGGAGACTGGGTATTTGGAATGCTAGAGGAGTGAATGGTCTTAAGGTAAGAGAATTACGATAAACAATGCACGTAAGGAAACTAGATATTTAATGTGTGCCTGAAACAAAGAAAAAGGGATACGTCAGAAGAAACATAGAAAATAAGGTGTTGAAAGGTTAATTTGAAATATGGTCAAGGGTAGATAGTGAATCACATGGTCGTCCAGGGGTCGGTTTGATTATAAATGTAAGAGCGAGGCAGCCCCGCGTGAAAAAAAGTTGCCTTACTAAGGCATGGGTCAACAATAGCTCAAAAATGGTTAAAGATTATTCAAGGATGGGACATGTATGGATCTTTGGCGAGCAATAACCATTGCTCGTGGCCACGTCCCATGCTAAACTTTTAATAATTATTATAACACCAAATTCGACGCTTTCCATAGTTAATCATGCATAAAACCAACAATAGGGAGTCCTGCGATGTCAAAAACATTATTAATTTTCTCTTTTAATCATTTCCCAAAAATGAACCCAGTTTTAAGCGCTTTTTCGAACCAAAACTCATACATGGTCTCGGACATCAGAATGGTACGCATCATTTTGAAGGTAAGTTTCAGAAATGGATTCGATTGCTAGATGATACACATTTTTGCGACTTCAGCCAGAAATTTTCTAATTCTAAAAAACAAATGGGACACAGTGTTTTGACATGTACAAAATTTTGTAAATCCCGTGAGCCTGCGACCAACCGCTAAAACTATTCTGCAAAAATTACTATTTTGCTTGCCACCTACATTACTGAAGTTGCTTCTTATCCAAATGTCAATAAAAAACGACCACAATCATTCTTTAGCGAGAATCACTGTTACACATTCTTATAAGAGACCAAAGTTTTATTAACTTTGGCCTTACTAACACTCTTCTGCGAAGAGCCAACATTAGGAAGAGAAGGAAATGGTTTTAGTTAGCGTGGAAACTGTAACGCTGTATTTTTGAGGCAGTTTCCATTCCATTCGATACTCTTTACTCTTTCAAACTTTAAGCCTCACAATTTCGTCTGTGATTTTCAAAGTTAAGGTTATAGATTACAATTTTAGAGGAAATTTATACACAGCTTGACCCCACTAGTGCAATTCTGAGGAAAAGAGTGGGATAAGCACCAACTACTATGCACCAACCACTTTGTATTGCGTTCGGAAAATTCACTGAAAATGCAAAATTGCGGTTTTACTCAAAATTCGTGCTAAATCAGGCTCTTTAAAATGCTTACAGCATGCATTTTTATGCTTGATCAGTTACAAGTTTTTAAGTATATTTTTAGTAATTTTAAATTGTTTAAACAATTGTAAATGGTCAAAAATTTTTGTTATTACTTTCAATCATAAAGTCAGTATTTTTTGGAATTATTGACACAGAAAGTGAATTTTGAGAATAATATATCTTCATTAAGTTATATTCATTTTGTTTTTCAACAATTTATGAGCTTTGATTTTTCTTTTTCTAGCTTCTCTCCTGCTGATTATTTGACATGAATCAGCGTTACTAAAACTAGAAAAAGCCTTCAAATTGTTATACAGGCTTGTCCTATTCTTCTCCTTATATTGGCACACCAGCATTATAAATATGAATGATTTTGTGCCACCGAAGCTAGAAAAACATTTGCAATTTTGACCCAGAGTTATCCCATTATTCTACTTAGAATGGCACCAGCGAGGTTAAAGACGGATACAGGTTTGCAATTTTTATTTCAACTTTTCCCCTTCTCATTGCTTGATTTTAATTAACGTTACCGAAGCTAGATAAAAGCTTTGCAATTCTGACCAATGCTCTTTTCCTTGGAATTGCACCAGCGGGTGTTCATAAAGCTGTTCATAAATTTCCTCTAAAATTGTAATCTATCACCTCAACTTTGAAACTCACAGACGAAGTTGCAAGGCTTACAGTGTGGAAGAGTCAAGAGTATTAAATGAAGTGATAACTCCCTCAAAAATAAGACGTCAAAGTTCCCAACGCTAACAACAACCATTTCCTTTTCTTCCTAATAAGAATGTGTAGCAAAGATTCTCGCGAAAGAATGATTGTGGTCGTTTTTTATTGACATTTGGATAAAAGATTTTTCGCTGAACATGTGTAATCTGCATTTAAAAATTGATAAGAAACAACCTGATTAATGTAGGTAACAAGCAAAATAGTAATTCTTGAAGAATAGCGTTATTAGGATTGTGTAAAATGACATTGGGTACGTCGGCCTCGTGGTAATCGGACTTTGGGCTTTTAAAATATTATCATTATTTAACCATGAAATATTAATTTAAACCGATTTTAATGCATTTCAGAAACTTACCTTCAATGTGGTGCGTACAATTTTGATGCTCGGAACCATGTATAAGTCTTGGTTCGAAAAAGCGCTTAAAACTAGGTTCATTTTTGGGAAATAATCAAAAGAGAGAATTAATCATGTTTTTGTCATAGCTGAACCGCCTATTGTTGTTTCAATGCATTATTAACTATGGAAAGCGTCGAATTTGGTGTTAGAATAATCATTAAAAGTTTAGTATGGGACGTGTCCACGAGCAATGCTTAAGACACGCCACGATCCATACACGTCCAATCCTTGAACAATCTTTAACCATTTTTGACCTATTGCTAATCCACTCTTGAGCAAGGCAACTTTTCTTCATGCAGGGCATCTGAGGTATTATGGATTTGTATCTCCCAGATTATTGTGGGTTAGAATGAAAGTAGGAATCAGAAGAAGCTTGGAAAAGGGCTTATTTATTACGAATAATTGATTAAGCATTTAATAATCCACATGTACACCTGGCGTAGTGGAGACAGCCGCAATATAATTGACTTTGCTTTTGCCGATGAAAGACTAAGAGAGCTAGTTAAAGATACAAGGGTCGCGAGGGGTTCTGAATGCAATACTGAGCATTACCGTCGAGCCTCGAAAATAAATTTAGGTCAGGGATGAGAAGATAGAGGACTAAAAAAATGAAACAAACACGAATCTAGATGGAGAATTCACAGAAACCGAAAGTGCCAATTGATTTTTAGAATAAGATAAACGAATGATGAAATTCGGACAGCCGCCTAACAAAAGAAAAAAGCACATGAAAGAAGCTAGACCATTACACGCATTAGCGAAGAGGAGAGAAATAGACTTGAAAACGAGTACAGACACAAAAAGAGTAAAGTTAAACTACTGTTCAAAGAAAGTGAAGAAAAGATCAGAACAGAAGAGGAGAAGAAAATGCAAAACGACTTTGAAGGAAGCAAGAATCTGTTTCATAAATCAAAGTCGATGATTATGAAGGAAGGTAAAAGTACAGAGTTTGTCAACATAAGAAATAGCAAAGGAGATTAAATGATATAAATTGTTATTGTGGAGAGATAATTTATATATAATGTACTTAATATACTGGCAGATATAAATCGATTATCTCTGAGATGCTGCCTCGCTCTTTCACTTATAATCAAACCGAACCCTTGACTACTATGTGATTCACTTTTTATGTTTTTTACTTTTTTTATGTTTCTACTGTCGCATCCCTTTTTCTCTGTTTCAGGTACATATAAAATATCTATCTTCCTTACTCTCTAAATCTGAATCAGCGATAAGTACACCGCTAATTCAAATCAGCGTATATACGCTGGTAAATCAGGAAAATTCAGCTGCTGATCAGTGAACTTTAACTGATTAACAGCTAAATGACGCTGATTTGTCAGCGTATATACGCTGCTTTGAATTAGCGGTATACTTATCGCTGATTCAGATTTAGAGAGTATGTGCATAGTTTCTCGCAATTCTCTTGCATTAAGATCATTCACCCCTCTAGTATTTATAAGGGGATTATAGAATACAGACGGGATACTGGAAACTTTAAAAGACTCTTTTCGGGAGTTATTGGGAGATGAAGCTTAATGGCATCACAAATGCGATATAGCACACGATGGGTTAGAAAACTCACTTGAGAGAGTCTGTGCCTCTGAGATTAGGTATATACTTAAGAATTTAAAAATTGGTAAGGCTGCTATTGTAGACAGTATTAACGCTGAAATGCTTAAATACGGTAGCGAGTAACCTCACAGATTGTGCGAATTGATAAATGTATGTATCGAGTTGGGAGAAGTTCCAGATAAGTGAAGAAAAGCGATTACTGTACCAATATTCAAAGGAGAGGGAGATAAAAGCAACTGCAATAATTACAGAGCTATCAGCTTTTTAAGTACTTTAAGTAAAATATATTTAAACATACTTATTCGTAGGGTAAATAACATAACAGAAGAAACGATACGGGAAGTCCAAAGTGGATTTATTCCAGGAAGATGATGTCCTCATAGCTATTTATTATATTCACTGACAAGTGTCTAAGGTTGACCCTCTTCCACGAACAAGGTGTGGATCTCGAGACCTTGAGGGTACGTGGATCAGCTTTCGAAGGTGATAAGGTTGTTATGGCAGAATCAATCGAAGACTTGCAAAGAATGTTGAACAAACTGAATACAAGCATGAAGAACATGGGCCTCAAAATTGACGTAAATAAAACAGAAATTATAGTGTTTAAATGAAAAGGGCAGAAAACAATGTGCAACATTGTTTTAATTGAGGATAGAACATCACGAGTTGATAAGTACGTATATCTTGGTAGCCTATTCACTAGTGGCTGAAATATAGATGGGGAGTTAGATAGGCTTATAAACGAGAGTAAGAATGCTATCGGTAGAGCAGGGCCCATTATCAGCAGTGAAAATATATCAAGTAAAGCTACAAGGGCAATACATAATTCTATATTTTTACCGACTGCGGTGTATGGTAGCGATACGTGGACCTATAAAGAAAAGAATAAGAGTCAAATCATCACGATTAACATGCAATTTTTGCGCACAATATGCTGAAAAACACTTATGGACAAAGTAAGCAATGAGCTAATCCTCAAAAGAATGCGGTGTAGGGAAGAAACTAGTTGAAATATGTGAAAGAATCTCTTGGAGATAGTTTGGGCGATCTCTTTGTAAACTTTCTCTTCGAGAAAATGTCATACGGTGGAGATGACGAATACTTCTTCAAAATAAGAGTCGATTCTGAAGAGGGTACAATGGAATGTTATTTGTGTGTGCCCGGCACAGTCTTTGCAGAATCGTATCGAGTTTTAAGGTTTTCAGTAGTGGCGGCATGATTTTCTTTGGTGATGAAAAATGTTACCTTTTCAGGCAAGTTTTTTTAGCCCATTGATCTAGAGCATAAGCAGTCAAAAACATCGTTTTTATCAATTATTAGAACTGTGTCACTACAGCACGCCTAATAGCGCTGTGGCTGGTTGGCGCGGGTCACCCAGCACTCTTATGGCCTTCTATAACTGAACATTTAAAATGAAAAATCAAAATAAAATATTTTTTTATCGTTTAATGATATTTTTATTTTAAACCTTGTTAAAATTCCTTGACAAAACCCTAGTAAAAAGTAAAATCGGATAGCTATATCAGGAGTTATGTACAATTGAAAGCTAGCAGTCGAGGTGAATCGTTATACTAGGTGTGCCCCCTTCACAGAATTTCAAAACATCCACTAGCACTACAATCTGGCGGAGTTTGAATAAGATACACGGTGATCGTCTGAGGTCTTTCGGTTTGTGTTGACTGACGAAAAATTCTGGGTAGGCTGTTCTATTGTTTTTGACCCGTAGAATTCGAAAATGAAGGTCCCAAAATTGTAGCTGCTCCCCTTTCAAAGATATAGTCAAAAAATGTCATTTTTTATTATTTTTATTAAAAATGATGATTTAAAGTGGGAAAATAACGTTTACTATGTAATTTTTGCACAAATAGTAATAATTGTTATTACATAATAATATATTCAATGAATATTGTTTAGGAACTAGATAAATGTACGTGATTGTCAACGGACATGTATTATAAACTATCTAAATATCTTTTTTCTATATAG
>CAKNWW010347049.1:0-11301 GCA_932074435.1 Andricus kollari | reverse complement strand
GGTAATTTATTATAAAAAGGACAACATTCTAAAGCACCGCAGTCTTGCTATATTATCAGACTGCTTGACTCATGACACAATTGATGTGTACGAATTTCAAAAAATTATTACACACTATTTGACAGAGAATTTTCTACCCAAAAGAATGATTTATTTTACAGATGGAGCCGCCTTGCACTTTAAAAATAAGTATAACTTCATCAATTTGCTCCACGATTAAATGGATTTTGGTATTCCAGCCGAGTGCCATTTCCACGCAACGACGCACGGAAAAGGCCCTTGTGATGGTATTGGGGGAAATTTAAAAAGACTCGCAGCGCGTTAGTTGAAACTTTAGTATTTTTTATTCCCGAAAAAATCAGGCTGTCACTACTCAAGAATTAAGTGGAGACTTGAATCAGCAAACAAAGTGCCTGGAACACAAAAATAAATCACTCTTTCGTTCCCTCTGCTGAATTAACTCTCATGTTCAGAAAATATTCATCATCAATAGTATGTGGTGTTTTCCCGAAATAAAACTGTGAGGCAAAAAAAACGAGAAGTGCACAAATTTCATTTCTTTTATAATTTCGTTCAAGCCGCAAATAACAGTTTTACGAACAAATGATGAAAAGTACCACTAAATAAGTCCGCAACAGGCAGTACGTCGTGATCGTCGCGCCTAGCTGCACTGCGACGCAGAAACCGCGCGCAAGAATTGTTATATATCTCCACCAATTTCTTTCGCATCACTTTCGACAATGGCTCATTTTAAAGGGAGAAAGTCAAGCTTTCTTCTAAACATAATTTTAGAAAAATTTGGATAACTTTTGCAGAAGTAATGGTTAATTGAGTATCAGCGTGCGGGGTAAAAGGTTGAAAATTCGAGCCCCTGTATGCTGACCACCCGTCGTACTAGAGACGTTCTCTTAAGGGAATTAAAATAGGTTCACTAGGACAATAATTTCGCGGAATTTCAAGAAAATCGAAGACAATAAGTTTTTAAGCGGGTACACTTGACGAATTTCGCCCCAAATATACAAATGGCCATTATATGTATATAAACTTGAAAGCGGGACTTTATGCTCGCTTCACAGGCCTGAGAAATGGCCGTATTCATGCATGTATTATATAAAATATAATAAAAGTGATAGATATATTAGTATATTTACCTATAGAAATAAAGATGACCGCCAGAGTGAAAACGAAAGTATAGAACATCCTCATTTCCGCAATGTAGAGGAAAAACTGATTAATGCTTCAGTGAATAAGTGGATCAACAAATTTCATTAAAGAATGTTCTGTTGCATCATCAGAGTACAAATATGTACGTAAGTGGTCGTTATCTCACATATATGTGAGATGACGAAGTTATTAGTTTCAAGATTGTCCTTCGGAGATATAATTATGACATTTTCATCTCAAATGAAAGACATTGGTTTTAATTGGTTCTAAACAATGTATGTAACAACACGAAATTGTTAAATATGAAAGTTTCGTGAATCATTTACTTTTAAAATAAAACCACTACAAAATCCATTTTAGCCAAAATCCTATTCAAGCATAAAAAATTGATTTTTTCACAGAAAAGTGCGCGCAGTATATGAACATATTGAAAGTGAAAATCTTTGAGGAACGACACCGGGCTAGGATCGTGGGACTTTTTCGACTTATTTGAAAAAAATGGACTTCTTGAAGGTTAAAGTTGAAATTTTTGGTCAAAAATTAGTTTTATTATAATTAAATATCTACGTGTTTTGTTGAAAATCAATCAATTGTAGTTAAAATGTTAACAATTTCATTCTAAATTTATATACTTTGTTTTAAATTCTCCTTTCTTGGTACACATTATATGTGTAGATAAGTATGCAGTATTATTTTATCTCAGAACTGATACCCTAATATTCGTTATGGATAGTTTTTTTCAAATCGATTTCGTTGAGACAAGAAAGCAATGAAAGTAATGATTTACTGAACAATATATTTTGTTTAAACAAGAATAATTGTTTGAACAATTTTAAATCTAATTAATATTTGGAATATGTTATAACCATTAATAGATTATAACGTTCGAGTTTTGAAATTTTTAGTTAATATAAATTTCGATATTAAAACGATTACTTCGGACAACTAAATCAGCCCGGATTTGAACCTGAGTAATCGCTTTAATATCTAAATTTATATTAATTAAAAATTTAGAAACTCCGACGTTAACATCTATTAATGGTAATATCATCTTCCAAATATTAATTAGATTGAACCTACGTTGCTCAAAAATAGTACATCTGTCGCAGTGGAGAATTACGGATAGTACTTCCATGTAAAATGGTAGCTATACAGAACAACAAAATATCTGCTTCATTCTCGGTGGCTCAATTGGTTAACGCTCCACTCATGGATAGTGGCGTTCCCGGTTCAAATCAGGGTTAAGGGAGATTTTTTCTTGTTCTTCAAAATTTAGTTGTCATAAGTAATCGTTTTAATATCGAAATTTATATTAATTAAAAATTTCAAATCTGATAAGAAATACTTGAAAACTTCTGAATTAATGAATAAAAATAATTATTGTCTAAAAAATTAAAAACAACACATTTGTAGCATGAGTTCTACACAAAACTGCTAGTGTTCCTATTTCGGGACATTTTCCACGGACAAAGATTTAAGTCACTAGGTGAAAATTAAACGTGTATTGCGTTCTACTAAAAGGAAAATTGGTTTATCGTGAGTTTAAAAAGTTAGAAATGATTACAATGTGAAGGAACTGCGTATTTAAAAACGATACTTTATTTCAGAACCTATTTTACAGGGTGAATAATGAAAAGGTGTGAAAAATAATTGATCACTATTTTCGAACAGGTGCAGGAATAAACAAAAAGAAATTATAAATAAATAGTGGAAACTTCAAAGTTTCATTAAGGAGCACAATTGCATGACTTTAAAATATTTACATATTTTAGAAATGAAAATCTTACAAATACCGCTAAATCGTTTAGGCAATACACTTCATGGTATAGGTTTTGTAAATGTGCACCATAAACAAACCTTTTTTTAAACGATAAAACACACGCTCTCTTACAGTGTCAGAAATATCTTGAACCGCTATCTGAATAGCCGCTTCAAGTTGCTTTACGTTTTGGGTTGATGGGCATAACAATTGAAGGGTCGGGGAACAAAAAGGCCTATTCCACAAATTTTTCGAAATTCACTTTTACAAATTTTTGGATTCCTCAATCAAACGCCGTTTCGAGGGTGTACACTAAAAAAATTAATGCATCATTTTTTTTCATTTTTTTTAAATTCATCAAAGTCAGTCAAGGTCCTAAGCCAAGGGGTACCGAGCGAACAAAAGGGGCGAAGGCCTAAGTTTTTAGAGAAACTAATCGCGTTCGATATTATCGATTTTGCATCATATGTTGCACGTGTTGATCGACAAGGAGAGCTAGATAATTAAAAATTGCTTTTAGTTCTCCCAAAATCGAACAATTTATCTCTACGACTTTTTCCGAAAGAACGTAAATTATCAGAGTTATAGCATTTTCAAATTTCAAAAATAAAACAAGACAATTAAAATTGTTAGCCTAACAGCGCACGATATAAAAATAATTCGAGATAAGAAAAACGTTGCTTCTTGAAAGTTCTACAAGATTATCATAACAACTTTTCGTTTTTTTTATCAAATTGGAAATTCAAATTATGATCGCACAGAAATTATGAAAAATGAATAATGTTTCTAAAGTTTGATTATTTTCACAAATTGTGTAATATTTCATAACCGTGTAACTCAAGTGTAGTTACCTGAAAATCGAAAAGGAAATACAAAACATTGAAGCCTATTTTTCCAGGAATGAGTACAATATACCAATTTATATTAATCTTGCGATCAAATATAATTTTTAAAGCTAAAAACTTCAAATAACGCTAAATTTTTCTTCTTAATAAAAATTTAGATTTTTACGCGTCTCATATGTCGATGAAGCCGGGGGTGAGGGGGGGGGCGAGCTTGATATTTTTCCACTAAACCTATTATTCTTTATTTTTTTAGTTTCAAGATACTCATTTATTGTGATTTGAAATTGTTTTGGGATATTCGAGGGAATTATCTATTGATTGTAACAGTTTGAAGAGAACCTGTGATACAGATACGTAAATATGCATTTCTATATGCATAGCATCCTGTTTCTCATCTTTCTTCTTTTTGTTTTCTTAGTCATAAAAGGCTCAAAGACATTATGATATTCAGCATTTTTTCTGATTGAGCCACATTTGCGCTTTAAGGCCTCCTGCAGTTTGATGACTACTGAACTACTACTATTATCATTTTGTTCACTGCTGTTATTATTTTCAGTCGTTTCTCGAGATTCTGGCAACTGAGGAGGATTAAACTCATGACAATTACTTTAGTCATACCCAGTCACGTTGATAGGAAGATTTTTTGCTTTCTGACATGAGTACATCTGATGACTCTTTAGGGCTTCGGATGTATCTATGAATATAAAACCTGCCTTAAGTAGTTCCTTCATAATTTAGAGAATCAAATTGTAGGGATACATTGTTTTTAGGCTTTTTTTCACTTCCTGACATTTGGAAAGAGAACCAACACCTTTAAAGTATCGTTTGCGTGGAAACAGTTTTGCAATCATTTTCTTGTCCTTGGTGTTATTGCTAATACGAATAGGTTCAGAGGGACTGTAATGCTTCTTGTGAGCAATTGTGTTGATGAGGATTTCTTTATAGTTATTTAGGTCGCTTGAGCTTATGTAAGACTCCTCAGGTGCCTGCTTACATAATAATTCGAGAAGGCCAACAGTTTTGAAGAACGCTTTATATCCTACGTAGATAAAGTAATCACCAAAATGAACAGGTTTATCAGCAATCATGAGAGCATCACCTATTTTACGTACACCGTACACCATATCCAAATATTGTTTTCTATTTTGACTTAGCATCCTGTGAAACTGGTTGGTGAACCACTTATAATTATCAACAGGCTCTGTTGCAGTATCACCTTCAACAATTGTTATATCTAACTGCCCTAAATTCTCTTCTGTATCATCATCAGCAGTCATAAATGATGCGTTCTCATCATCACCATCATCATTATCATTATGATCATCCTCTTGTTCAATTTCTTCAGGTAATAATTGTTGGAATTCATCGTTTACTTCAAGCACTGGTTGCTTAATTTCAGACTTTGATTAGGGCAAGAATTGATTAAGTTTTTCATTGGTAGAATATTTAGTAATGTTTACTAGTCTCTGCAGTGGCTACATGTCTATTTATAGCAATGAGGTAGTTAAATGTTCATCACAATGTTTAGAAGCAGTCTTCCATTCAATATTCTATCAACTAAAGTATCTTTGTCATCATTCCTTTCATCAACCACTTCAACCGTCTACATTCTGCACATCCACCATCACAGATATAGATCTTAACGAACTTGTTGTAGATGCTTTGCGATTCTACATTAACTCTTGTCATTCATTAAAAAGTCCTGAGTGTCAAGCAATTGTCCACATATTGCGTCAAAGAAACATGATATTTTAGCGAGCATGACCATTGTGAACGTGTGTTTGAACTATGTTTAATTTGTATAATTACGTTTAGAGATTATTTTGTGAAACTAAATTAGGAATCTACATTGCGAAATAAGGTTAAATATTTTTGCTTGAATAAACAAACATTTGAAGGTATTGAAGGTCGAAATTTATTTAAACCTGTTCTTTCAGTTACGTCTTAGTTGGTAAGATTCGGTAGCACTCTAGTTTCTTTAAATAGTAGTAAAGTTCAAATCATTAGCTACTCAAATTATTAATAGATGACGCCGCTATACATTTAGTAAATCTGTTAAGTATCGTTCCTTATAGCGTTGGATATTGACAGACCACGTTGGGTTGGTTTCCAAATCAAATGTACTGCTGGCTGTTTTCTCTTTCAGCGATGAGCTTTACAAACATCGTCACGTTGCTTTCAAAGTCTTAAATATTGCTGGCTGTTGTCGCTTTCAGTGATGGACTTTACAAGCTTTGTTGGGTTGAATTCAAAATCTAAAATATTGCTCACTATCGTTCTTTTCAGTGCTGGACTTTTGCAAACGTCGTTGGGTCAAATTCAAATTTCATGCTCTTGATACTTAAATTTAAATTTAAATCATAGTTCATCAAAATGACGCTGTCTGAAAAGTGGCGAACGTAATGCGACAAATATGTAACCTTTATGTGTCACCAGTGTTAGTGTATCAAAAAAAAAGTAGCAAAATTCGAAATGAGTATAGCGGCTCACAAGTACAAAATCATGCATTTTCGAAATATTTCATTTCGTTATATTGGTCCCAATATTGTCAATCTTGATATTTTTTGGTCATATTTGAATTTTGCGAGCTCTAAACCATAAAGATAGACATTTACATAAAAATGCAGTTACTTTCAAAACTTCTGATCCGCCATATTGGATCCGTCATTTTGAATTTGGAAATTCTGTTGCCAAATTTGGATTCAGCGACCCCGAAACCCCCATACAGAGAGTTTAATCCAAATCGCAGGTTGCGTATATTACTTTCAATTATTTTCGTGGTATGTAGGGGGTGGTTTACGCCCTTACAATTTTTGTCATGACGTCGAGCAAATCGCGTTTTTCATCCTTCATTGTGTTGAAACTTTTCCGATAGGTTTCGTTCCACAATATTGTCTTTTTAAATGTGAACCATTCAAAAAGTCGCTTATTACCCCCATCTTTGAGGGGCTGTTTCACCCCCTTAATCTGTTTTTCCGCAGATATAAAAAAACACGTGTTGCTTAGTTTTTGGTCCTCTACAACATATTTCAAGCTCATCAAAATCGGCGACGGACACCTGGCATACCTTCCTTGTAAGTTTCTCGGAATGTATTTAAGACGAACTTTAACTTCCTTCTGGAAAAGAATTTTGTTCCTTCCAGCTTTTGATATTTTCAAACAGCGTTGGGTTGAATTCAATATCGAAAATATTTCTCGCCATGGTTCTTTTCAACGCTGGACTTCAAGAAACGCCGTTGGGTTGAATTTAAATTCAGCACACGTGGCACTCATACCATCCAGCATGAACTCTCTTAAATAAATTTAAAAAAATTGACTGATCGCTTAGGTAGAATTTGTGTTCATATCAGCAATATTTCCTTTAAAAATTTATTCTATTGTTTCAATTGTTAATAATTTCTATACTTAAGTCTCACTTCTACAGCGATCTATAGAGGAAATGTAGTAAATACATTTTGGGTGGATCACCTGCTGAACTAACCTCAAATTTCTAATCTTTACTATGCTTGAGCAAATATTTTTTTCATCTTGTTAAAACTTTCAAACTGGTCACTTCCCAGTTCATATTGAAATTTTCCCACGTGCAGCTTTTAATATCCCTCCAATTTAACTGACTTGACGGTGGCGTCATCTGTTACTAGTAGCCTCTTATCGGATCGTGGTGTCTTCGCACTGATGCGAATCATTATCGTCTGTCGCTAAATGACTGGTCACTGTTTTATAGGCATTTAGATGGGAACAGAACCGTGTTACAGAATTCACCAAAACAGTACCTCGTAGCCCTGTGTGCCACGCAAGTGTACTGCACGTTCTTAGGCGACATATATTTAAACTACACATCTCTATATACCGTGAAATACAACTGGTTATTAGTATGTGCTATAGAAGCCTACTGCGCATCCATAAGTATCATAGAAGTCCACTGCGCAGCCTTGTGCATCGCCAAAGTGTACTGCACATGCATGTGTCATAGAAGCCTACCTAACATCTGAAACTCTAATGTGCATCCATAAGTGTCCTAGAAGTGTACTGCGAAGTCATATATACCATCAAACTTTACTGCGCATCCATAAGTGTTGTAAACATTTATGGATATGGCCCTATATATCTTTACCTAAATTCGAGAAAGAACGGTCGAAATTTCCAGGCGGCGTTATTGCTTTTGAGAATCCATGCATCGAAATATCTACAAGCGTCGATCGTTCGTCCTATAATTTAACTAAAGATTACACATCCAATATCGGTGGATCCAACAACTTGATGCAGGGATAGCCCCACGTGCAGCGAACCTTGTGGAAACGACTTATGTTCAAATTTTCTAGAAAGTTCAATGAATAGAAACTCATTGTTAGAGATCACGTCCAAATTTCCAGAAGGTTTGATTATAATACGGAAACCCGGGAATCTGATTCTTGGTTGGTATTGCAGGGACCATCCTCGTTAAGTGAACCACGAATTCGTTCCAGCTTTGTAGAAATTTCGATCACTGTTTAACGACTGAGGCGATCCAAAAAGTTTGAAGCGTAAGATTCTAAGAGGAATATATCCACTTTGATCGGAACTCCTAGAAAAGCAAAATTCTAGAAAGTTCCAGAGCTTGGAGAATCCCACATGCGCCACATTCATAAAAGTTTCTGGTGGGTTCGGTCGGTAAAACGGGGACCATTGTTATTGGCCAAGTCAAGAATATGTGCCAGGGATCTACCTTACCGACAGTTCAATTACCGACTTTGGGAACTGGCCTAGCTATACTACTTATGTAAAATTGGACTTCGTCTGAATTATCATATCGTCACGTTTTGAGTCCCTTGAGAAAAAAAAAATTATTTTTACAAAGGTGTCTGTATGTATGTCTATATATCTGCCTGTATCCTGTAGGCACGATGAGGAATTCGGTGTCAACATAGCCCCATGCGTCAATTTTGTGTACTGCTATTCGAAAAACATTCAAAATCATCGGAAAATCGAAATTCGACAACAAATTCATGTCAAGTACCTTTTTTTACGTAAGATGATCTTACTTTTGAAATAATATGACCTTAATTATAGTGGACAATAATATACGAAAAAAAACACAGTTTTCCACAAGTGTAGGAAGAAACTTTTGACCTCCGAAAACACTTGTTATGTCCTAAAATGTGCTATGTCATGCAGAATGTCACGAAACTCTGCCAATAAAGTTAGGGTATTAGGGCATACATTTATTTTTGAAACAACCAAGATCACACGATTTATATTTTTCTTTAAAAGAGCAAGTGTCGACGTAGCCCTACTTTCTGCTCAGCCCCACCCTCCAATACAACATTTATCTATTATTCGGACGAATTTTGTACTTCTTTTTGTATATTTTTGTATTTTATAGTATTTTAACATTTCTGCAAGAACTTACAAAAAAGCACAACTACAAGAATCTACAGGAATTTACGGGTTTTGCAAAAAAAAAGAGTTCCTTTCTTCAACGTAGGAAGACAAATGTTTAGAATATTACAATGAAATAATTTTAAATTAAGAAACAGAAGACTTATGGTTTCAACTTTTTAAAATATATATTTAAACATTACTTTTAAAACTTTTTTATAAATATCCTTTTTTGCAATGCCCCCAAATTAAAATTGAACATAAAAGCGTTTTTTTTAATAGCGATCATTTGAACATCTGAGGGATCATCCAACTTTACAGTTCAATAATAACTTAGTAAGTATGAAAATTACATGCATGTTTCTGACTTTACACTCTTTCCATATTCACAATTTTGTTATAAACCTTTGTTTTGGATAAGAATTCGATTATTTGAATGAAAATGTAATTTATTTGTTGAAAATGGAACTAGTTTGTTGTAAATTCATCTTTTTTGGTCGAAAATGCAACTATTTGGTAGAAAATTCAACTATTTCCCGTTAGGTGGAAAATACAGCTGTTTTGTAGAAAATTAACGTATTTTGTTGAATATTCGTCTTTTTGGGTTAAAAATTAATATTATATTCTTAAAAATTTATCATTTTCATCATTTTGATTCAATTCAGCTAGAAGAAAATTCATTTTTTTATAAAAAATTCATATTTTAAACTAAAAATATAACTATTCCATTTTTTATTGAAACCTTATCCTTTTTAGTTAAAAATTCAACTGCCTGTTAAATATTAAATTATTAATTTGACATTCGACTACTTGGTGGAAAATTCACTTTTCTGTTGAAAATCCATAGTATCAACTATATCCCGTTGGGTGGAAAATACAACTGTTTTGTAGAAAATCAACGTATTTTGTTGAAAATTCGACTTTTTTGGTAGAAAATTATTCATGTTTGTTAAAAATTCATTTTATTGGCCGTGAATTCAACTACTTTGAAAAAATGTGTCTTTGTTGATTCAATTAAACTGGTGCAAAATTCGTTTATTTTTGTTGTTTAAATTTTAGTTTTTAACTGAAAATGTAACTATTCCATTTTTGTTTGATTTTTTTTTGTGATGTCAACCATTTGGTTGAAAATTCAACTATTTTGGTACAAAATTAAACTATTTCTTGCTGGGTAGAAACTAAAACTATTTTGTAGAAAATTCACGTATTTTGTTGAGAATTTATCTTTTTGGGTAGTAAATTAATCTTCTTTTTTGAAAATAGATCCTATTGGCTGTGGATTCAACTATTTTGTGGATAATTCTTCTTTTTTTATTAAATTTAACTGATGATTTTTTTTTTTTGAAAATCATAAAACTGTAACTATTCTATTTTTGATTAAAATTTTTTTTGAAAATTCAACTGGTTGGTTCAAAATTCACCTTGGTGGAAAATTCACTTTTTATAAAAAATTCATAGTGTCGGGTGGACCATTAGACTGTTATGTGCAAAATGCATGCAATTTATTCAAAATTCGTCGTTTTCAGCAAAAAATTAAATCTTCTGATTGAAAAAATCATCATCTTTGTTTAGAATTAAACTATTTCGCTAAAAATGCGTGTTTTTAAATTGAACTCAACCAGTTGAAAATTCGTTTTTCTTTGTCAGCCCTTTGCGGCGCCGTGGTAATCCAGATTACCACCTTTTTTATTCACAACTTTTTTCTCTAGATTTAGCATAGTATATTATATTATTATATATTATTATATATTTTTAGTATTTGAGGCATTGTCGTATTTTAAAAAAAAATAATGATGAACGTATTGCATAAAATTATAAAAAGTTATAAGTAAACAAATTTTGAAAATCGCTCTTTTACGAAAGAATTCGGTTTTGAACGACGTTTTAAATAAATTGGATTGAAACTTGGTACTCCAGGGTTTTTGGTGTCGCTGATTACGAATCCTGAGCCAGATTTTCAAAATTCAAAATGGCGAATCCAATATAGCGGACTAGTTTTAAAAATTCGTCGGCCATATTGGATCTGCCATTTTGAACTTTGAAAATTGGGCCCTATTTTCGTAACCTTAGAAACACCTGATTCACAAGTTTTATAAAAATCCAACAACTTTACAAAAACTCATCCCCCATATTGGATCCGCCATTTGGAATTTGGGAAATCTGACTTAAGATTCG
>CAKNWW010347048.1:0-10002 GCA_932074435.1 Andricus kollari | reverse complement strand
GTCATGCTGATGTTCGTTTGTTATCAAAGATTGAATAATGAATCGTTCTCGTATATTTGATCACTGAAAATGGTTTCAAATTTTTGGGATGTTCAATAATTGTTTATAAAAAAGCAGATGATAAATTGCTTAATCGTTTGATCAGTCCTGATTTTCTTAGTGATTAATTTTCTTTTTTTTCTTTAATCTTCCTTTAAGGAGCAAAATAAAATAGCATGTTTTAGAACCTTAAGGAGACGTCATACGTTATGCCTCGAGTTATTTAATTTGTCACTTACTATGTATTTTAGTAGCACGCAACGCGTTTGTGCACTTGTGGAGGAAACGAATAATAAATAACAACTATCTCTCTTCTAGAGATTAATGCGCGCGATTTACATGCAGTGTCATCATGTAAAACTAATTGTAAATTATAGGCTCTGAATAGAATACACTTGTTTATATTGCCGGGATCATTAATTACGCATGTCTCAGCATGTTACCACAAACGATTCGATTTCACGGTAAATGATTGAAAAAAACCTCTTAGTCCCAATCTGACGTTCATTGTCAAGTAAATCAAGTAACTGTACTTTTGAAACTTCATCAATAATGAATCTGCTGAACTTTCTTGTCCTTTATAAAGAACCAGTCCAGTCTATTTTTACTTATATTAATTATACCTTCCTAATTTAGGACACATAATTGAATCTACTGAGTGATGACCGGAGAAAAAAATATACCAGTTCAAGTAATTGTTTCACGTTTATCCTTAACAGTTTAGTCAAGTTTTTTTTTTGTAGTTATCAATAAAGCGGGACGAAAGAAACGAAGAACAAAGTATTTCAAAGCAAACTTATACATTTTTGTATCTAATCTATATTTTGCAGTATTTTGGATGCTTTTGTGCTTTAAATTTAAGTAAAATAAATTAAATTTGGCATACAAGGTGTTTACTCGTACAGTACGCACGAACACCTAATGTGGTTTTATAGAAATACACACTTGAATAATAATAAACTCTTTTCAATATAAAAACATTAAAAACCTTTTTCTAACAATATATGTTACTGAAATTTGTTGCTCTACTATTATAAAGTCCTTTTTCATTTGTTTTCACAAGTTTTGCACTGCGCCACATTAGGGAACATGGCAGGTAAATTGACGCTGTGCACTTTTTAGGAAAACCTGAGATCAACGTTTTTAATTAATTCCAATATAATTTTGGCTATATATATATATAAAGTAAAAATAAAATATCGAACTACATGCTCTATATTTTGCTACAACATATTTAAGAGACATATGTATATGCGTGTATTAGAGAATGCATGAATATACCTTATATACAGGACATGCAAATACGTGCGTGCAAGTAGGAATTTGCTTTATTTACATAAAACTTTGGCGAGATCTTGAACACGTCAGTGGAAAAGTATCGTATGTGGTCAGACAAATTGACATCGTTTGTCTCGTTACAACTTGTTGAAAGCAGAAACGTAAACATTCTCTATAATAGTCGAAGCAGACATTTGCCAGACCACGTGCGGTGCTTTTGAGATGTGGCAAATTTCTTTAAATTACAAATAATGACAAAAGAAAGTGCATTTTCAATCATTGTCTAAAACATTCTAGTATATTTCGGAACTTTTAAGGATAGATTTCATACTTATATCTCATTTTCTGTGAAAATTCTGCAAGTATGTTCTGGATTTATTATTATTGGACTATTCAGGAATTCTGAAATATTATACCTATAACTTTCTAAACATTCCAAAATTTGTTTGAACATCCCAAATATTTCAGAATCTTCTAGAAAATTCCAGATTCCTCGAATAGTCATGAATATTCCAGAATCATCAATTTCAGGTATTTCCTGACCTACGACCACCCTGTGCCAACAAAACTGAATTAGCATACATAATTCCTTAACTGGACTTCTTTAGTACATATAAATGTAAAAGACAAAAGTTCAATAAATTTCTTTTGTATTTTCTATTTTAGATTTTTAAGTAGTACAGCAGGATCAATAAATTGCTACAGAGAGTGTCTTTTTGTGTTTTCTGTAGAATAAAAGCAATGGTAAAAGTCAGTTTAGGGGTCGTGTTCGTGCGTTTACGAGTGTTGAGTTTTCACCGGAAACGATGTTGAGATCGTGGAATACAAGGCAGGAAAGACAGAATGCAAACGGCTGTACTAGTCGGGAATTCAAATTAGCTTAGAAAGTTCAGGGTCACGACCGTATGGTCGCGTGCGTATGCACATCGATAAACATTGAGTCCAATAGCCAACGTTCGATAAACGATGTCAGGACAAAAAAAATTAAGCATGAACAATCACCTCATTTACAATGCCGACAAGATCACTTAGATCATAGAATTAGTAGTAAAAGAATTTTTCATGAATATATTAATATTACGCCAAGGGATTAAAAATTAATTCGAACAGTCCAGGCATCGAAATCTCCGGCTGTCGTAAAACGTAGAACCAATTTCTACGAGTCTTATCGTCTTAAATGCCTGTGCGAGGATTAGAGCAACGCTTAAGATTTTCATCTGCCGACCTCAGTGCGTAAGTACGCTCAGTACACAAACCTACACGCGCGTAACGAGTCGTTGAGTAAAACATAAAAGTTTAACGAGCGGCGTTGTAAAGCTAATTGAAGAGGGAGGTTTAGCAGCGCCGCTGCCCTAGTCTGTATGCCAAAAAGAGGACGTCTTCGGCTTTAAGTTACGTCTCGAGGGATCAACCGATCGTCCTTTCACGAGTTGAACTCGTTTCAAGAGTCAATCACTTTTATCGGCGAAATCGACGGCAAACCTACCGCCGCCTCCGTGCAAATGCAAATCGTTAGCTATACCAACTCGGATGAGGAGAATCGGCTGATCGAGAGTCGATCACGCCACGAATCGGTGTGTGTACTTTTACTGTATGAATGTATGTATATTGCATGAATGTGTGATGTGTACTTTATAGATGTTCATTCTACATATACATATAGATTGTCAATGTGTATTAGGTTTATGTAGTGGTGGCCGATAGTGGTATAAATCGATAGCCTAAGTTCACGTCGCCACCGTTGAAGATCCGCGACGAGGTGCGCCCCGCTCATGGGAACTGGGGATAATATATTATTTTAATGCGCCACGAATGTGGGAACCCACCCGCCAGCGAAATAAGTTACGGAACACTGTCGATCGATTGGTTCCTAAACATACAATTTCTTGGTGCTGACTGGTATGTTCTCCTGGGTGATGAACCGATAAGGTCGTTGAGAAAAGACCCCGAGTCACATGACCCTTCATAGATCTGCTGATCTGTGACCTCAATGAACACGTGCAATTATATACTGATAAGGGAGTCTCGATTAATTACGTAAGAATTTTTCGGGATGGGGGGGCGGAGAGAATCTTACGAATTCTTACTTAGAAGGTGGGGAGAAGGCAAAGAATTTCTTAAGCATGTTTCCTCTTTCTAATTACTTCTTTAAAATATGCTAATTAACATCTGTTTTGGGTATTGAAATTCCTGTTTATTAATATTACTTTAATAGCTAATTTTGATACATCATCATCGATCAGATTAAAGTACTCAACTGAGTATAAATTCCAATAAGTCATCACAATTTTTTATGATTCTCTGAGCTAGAAAACGTTAATTAATAAGACAAGAGCAAGTGCTAATTAATTGCAAATGTGTCGAGAAGTTTACCACATATTAATAGTAATCCGATGATTGAAAAATTTATGAATTTTATTCTATTGTATTTTTTACGTCATCAGTGTAACTTAAGTATGCGTATATATTTCCTTGCTGGCATAACTGACGCAACCACTTTCACGTCAGTCCGGATAATTAAAATTTTTGACACTGGGGAACATAACTTACGCATGGCTCGACGTTTCAACACTCTTGTGCATTTTCTTCGAATAAATCTTGTTTGTGAAATTACATATGTAAATAGGTGGGATTTAGAGTGATAAATGGTGGGATTATCGAGGTGCGGACAAATTGGCACTTGAACATAATTATTTAAAATGTACTGAAAGATCTTTTAACAATTTTAAAAACACAAATCGACGGTTTTTGCATCCAACGAATTAGCAGTAATTTATCTATGTAAATATAGTTTAAGGAAAAAACCTTTCGATTTTAGAATCTACTTTCTGTACATATACAAATAATAAGCAATCGGATCTCTCTGACTGATAAATAAAGTCCATAAAAATGCTACTTCTATCCAACACTTAAAGTTTTCTTCATAAATTTTCAACTCCAGGAAGAATTTCACAAGAGATGAATATTTTATGACGTTTTGCTCGTAAATAATGGAATTATTTACATACTGTTAAAGGGACTCAAATATTCAAATGAAGGTTGACTGACAATGGTTTCACCAATAGAAAACGCCTTCGGGTTCGCGGGGGCGAAACGACAGTATGTATCCCCATTAAACGTTGAAATTTTCGAACCTCAATAACGACTTGTATAGCCTACTAAATTCACAATCAGCTACTTATCATACAGCCATTAAAATAGCGTTACTTTCACGACTATTCCGGATTTAACGTTTTTCAATCTTCATAGAATCCTGTCTAGATGCAGCTGAGAAAAGCGTAGGTGTAATGCATATCGATCGATACAAATTGCCACCTCTGTGGAACTCACGACCCGCTGCTTTCTATTATTGGATAAACCCCTGATAAATGCTCGTTCAGGGTCCAAGAGCCTCTGCAATAATTCGCCATTAACGTACCGAGTCGCGATAAACTAGTCTCGATAAATCCACCCGATTCGGCACGCTCGCAAATCATACAGCACCTCGCGACCCGCGTCCTAAGCCGGAGACTCAACTTCGTATCAAAGCAAAGGCGTGAACTCTTGCTAGATGAAATCGTGATAAGTCAATATCTTAAGAAACATGCCAGATATTGCGAAAATAGTACAATAGCTTCTTAGTAAATGCTCCTTTGAGTTCTGTTAGAAAAGAGAATTTTTGATGTGTAAACATCTTAGACCTCGACATGGAAGCTAAAGCTGGACAACGCTATTGGGTTCTATTAATTCAGTTCACATTAAAGGAAGAAAACGATAAAGGGGGTAATTTTCTTTAAAACAAAGGAAAAAAGAGTAATTATTTAAAGAAGGGGAAAAGAGGGTATTATGGGAAAAGAGCGTGAAGTCCGCTATAGCTTCATTTTAAACATCTTAGACCGCGAAATGAAGAGTAAAGCCTGCGTGCTGATTGACTACAGCTCGATATGTACACACTTTAGACCGCGGTATGGAGGGTGAAGCCTGTTATGAAGGAAGTAATGATACTTAGATACCTTTTTGAAAATCCTCAGATGGTCGGATTGACACCCAGCAAAGATGGTTTCGAGTTAACTATAAGAAACCGAGTCTGATTAGTTTTTTAAAAAGATGTCACAACAGATGGACGTTATGGTAGCGCACTAGGGAAAGTGGTGGATAAGGAATCTGGCGGCGGCCTCTCTTGGAAAGGCAACCTTGCAATGACCTGATGTGAACCCGGGGACGGCTGTGCACCACCGTGCACTACTACCAAGAGCTGTCTATGAGTACTATACATATAGCGAGGAGTACGGTACCAGTGTGGTGATATGGTAGTGGTACACTCCAAGGTATCGCGGTGGAGACCTCCACGGCGTTGGAGTTTTATCGGGAGAAAATCTACTCTTGTAGGTATGCCCAGCGGGATGGGAGGAAACCGCCGCGGGCCTTAGGATCCCCCTACGGCCTGGGTCGCGAATGGCACACCATGGCACACTGGCAACGCGCACAGAGAACACCATGTGTTACCAGCGGGAGCGCAGACCCGATACAAGATACTGCCACGTGTTACACGCTGTTCGCCACCAGAAGAAACGTATGCCGCCATTCTTCTAGATTTACCGGCCAAAGGCTAAAATCAAGTCACCATTCTCTCCTTGCTTCCAGAAAGAAGGAATTTACTTTAAATGCGGAAACTGGAGAACCAACAATCTAAGATGTTTAATCTATGAAACAAGTTGTACAGGATAATGACACCAAAAGTGGGCAACCTTTCAGTATTAGTAGCTTCTTGACATCTACAATAATCATAATTGTGTGGCCCAGGACAGATGTTTTTAGCCTATAGTTGCTGTTTTTGTTGATATCTAAAGATCTTGATTCTTCTCTTTCCTTTCTAGCCTCGCAAAAGTAGATACATTAGATGTTTACGATTTGTACTTTTACGTAAGGAGAGATCTAGTTTTTCGAGCAAGATCGTCTTGAGTGGGGTATGTTGGTGCTCCAGCTTAGCGAACCTGGGTTGCTTTACCTCCACGTGACGTAATTCTGCTCCCACATACGTTGTTCATGCATCTCGCGAGGCGCCCGCAAGAAATGAATACATAAACTAACCTTTCCAATCCCCGATATAGGACATGCAAACTCCAGCAACGAGTGAGATATTAACTGTCCAATCGGTATCGCAGATCGCGGTATGAGATCGAACTTCTGCGTTTACAACGAGCAAACGTGACGTGCTACCCGATCTATGCTCCTGCACAGGCACGGTGCATAGAAATCGATGTAAGAATCGATTCCCATTCGATCGTCTTAGGGTTAATTATGCATGAGCCAACAACCAATAGTCGTAATGTGAATATTTTATAAAAAGAGAGACAACGATGACTTTTAATGACAATATTCAATTAATGCAGAAACTAATCTGTAGGGATATGGTTGTCTGCATTTACGTACATGAGAACGTTCAAATTTGTATTCATGGTTGATTCTGAACAAATCTATCCAGATTATTACATTTTACAAATAGGAAAAGCATTAAACTAAACAATTCTGAAAATTGCTAACTTCATAATCATCCTTTAGGTAATATTTAAACAAAAAACTGTTGACAAATTGAGGTAAACATTTGTGAATCAATTAGAAGAAATCTTAATGGTATTCATAGGTAACTATACAGATTGGAACGATTCTTGAGCTTAGTGAGGAAGTATCTATTAAGATAAACTCTGTCCAATAGAATTATTTTTATTGGTCTCACAATTTTGAATGGTACTTTACCTAAACTTAAATTTAATTTGGAATAAAAAACTAATTAGTCACTAAAAAACTTTTTGAAACTCTTCCGTTCGAACCGATAGAAACAAACTAAAAATAGCTCAGGATGAAATGCAGTATCGTTCATGAAACTAAAAAGAGAGGAGACGAGTTCGACATGGATTACAGAGATAATCAATTAGCGATGAAACAACAAGCGAGGCTGAAGTGGCTTCATGAGAAGATGCCACTTGGCTTTCAGTAACTCCTGAATAACTGTGTCTCTTAAGATTCTGCGACCTGTTATTTTCGCCACGCTGAATTCATCAGTCCTTAACCACTTAAACCACTTCGTTTAGTCACGCTTTGTTATATTCTTCAGCAATTTAAAACAAGATTGTCTTTTTTTGACCTCTTCACTCTAATAAAGACAACTAGACACCAGAAATTAATTAGTTTCCTATACAATAAATATACTCAGAGATCCACTATAATATGATATCATTCTAGAGCATCAATACATAGAGATCAACTATATTATTATATATAAATATTTCCTTGTATCTTGAAATAGGAGAAAATTTAATTTAACACTTCTTTATGTTTCTTGAACCATAAAAATCCATGTTCAAACATTGTTTCCCTATGATTATCCAATTTTCTCCTATCGACGAGAATCAATCTGACTCGATTTCATGGAGTATTTTAAAGTTTGAGCGAGACAGTTAGTTTTCACCTATTCGAAATAAGTACCCGTTGCAGCAGCTAAGCAGCAGTGTGCCAAGTTGGCCCCTGACATTTTCCTTGGCGTGGCGCCCACCACCCACGGTACTAAATGTCACTCCTCTGAAAAGGACGTGATCGATGCGGCTCGTTCCCCGTTTACCGGCATCCTTATAAGTTCCTATGTCTATATAGTAGGTTTGCGTGGGTACGCGAATACCTGTCACTGGTCACGAGGACGAGTGAGTACCGGCATCCGAGAGAGCGACTGTTCAGACGAAACTTGACGATAAGCATGATCGACCGTATCGAAGCGAGTAGCCCTTCTACTTGTATCTTGATCTTTGATCAAGGACATTTACTTGATGTTGATGGAGGGTTAAAATTATAAATTCCTCTTATCGACATTTACTGACATCTGGAAGTTTCGATGGGACTGTCCAATGCTACAGAGTTCACATCCGTGCTAAGGGTTGTATCATGATACAAGGTTCATATCCGTGCTAAGGGTTCTGCTCTTCAAAATCAAGTCCAAAAATTGTTTATCATTATTTAGCGATACATTGATGTCATGCTAGGCGTTTGAAGGTTAGAAAGGACTAGGACCTTTTTAGCATGGGAAACAATCATCAAAGCTGACAACCAAACTTTTCTGGTTTGGACAATTGCAAAGTACAATTTGCAAAGAATTTGCTTAATTATTCGCAATTATATTCCATTAGGATAAGCCATGATTAGAGACGAAATTGTGATTAAGCGAGAGACTTCTCCTTAAATCAAATGAAGATTATTTATTCAAAGTCTAGACATTTTTAGTCATATCTTCGATACCAGTGGTTTCTGAAAAAGTTTTTCGTTCTTTTTTCGAACAAGTAATTACGTTTAAAAGGAAGTAGTGATTTTTAATAGTACTCGCGCTAGCCGTACCGTCAATTCCCGACGTTAGTATATCTAGTGAAGATCTTTAACACTGTGCAGTATCATGTTGGTGAAATATGAGTAGATAATTTTGAAACCTGATCGAATTCTATGTTGCAATCCATAACTATGGCCAAAGATAAAAAGAGTAATTCCCTGGAGCTTGAAGGATAGGGGCCTTCTGAGTTTGGCATGAACCTGAATTCCTTGCCTTCCTTGGTTGGATATACGGTATACGCACCGTGGTGATGGGAAGCATTCCTGCACGTCACCATGTCCGCCCAGTGGCTCCGCCGAATCGCACAGGACTCCTTATATAATTAACCATTAAATTATAAGTTTGGCTATCGAACCGCCAGCGAAGCGGTAGTCGCAGCGGCAGCCGGTACGATCGCATCTGCCGCCACGAACTAGAAGTAATTACTTACTCGATTGTAGTAGGAGGAGAGAAGAAGGGTAGACAGAGAGGGAATTAAAAAGAAATCAAAAGGCCCCTGGTCGGCTACCTTACTTTACCGCGGAATTGCCCCGCATTGCTACAGTCCGTGCTCGGTCGGTAATGATCGTCCTACGTACTGGCCTTTTTAATCGGCATTAATCGCACCAGGACCCGTCAGCATCCCGCTGTTATCTCCAGCTCTGAGGCTCTCAAAAAGAATTTAACGTCCCTCCCTTTGAATTTAAAAGGAGATTCACGTACCGGTAAATCGGCGAAATATTCTCCGAACAATCTTCCATCACTTCTAATGTTCACTTTTTGAGAAGTGGACGAAGCAACCGAGGCGTTTAAGTCTCCATAAAGTCAAACGGAATCTTCAACTAAACAGGCGTCAGACTCACACCGCTTCGCTTCGCTTGTACAATTTGGTTGATTGAACTTAGAACCGTTTACCTTTCCCTCTTCAATTTTGTATAATTTATTTTTTATTGTTTCTAGTAGATTATGATAGGGATTATTCAAATTGAAGATTCCTGTTACCGACATTTACAAATTCTTGTTTTATCCTTCCTTGTAATAAAGATTTCCATCAACCAAGGTCATTATTTTTAAAAGACTGGAATATTGAAGGACGTGGGCTTTTGCTCGTAAATCGGCATTAAATCGATGTAAGGAAGTGGCATCCTTTGCACCCTGCTGATAGCAGTAGGCCGGTGATCTAAATGGGCAGCATCAGTAAGCGATACGGTTGAATCGCGATCGAGAACGTCGTTCATCTTGTCCGATCAATGAAGCGAATCAGCGATTTTATATTTTTCAAAAAGAATCTGTTTGCTTTGAAATTCTTGAAAAAATGCGATTTCCGCACTTTGATAGCAAACCACTTATCTGCC
>CAKNWW010347047.1:0-13777 GCA_932074435.1 Andricus kollari | reverse complement strand
CTCTTAGAGCATTGATAGTTTTTAGTTACGAATTCCCCTGATGAATTTTGTACTGAAAGTTCATATTTTTTACCCGACAATTCTACTACTTGGTAGAAAGTTAAACTACTTTGTTAAACATTAATTGCATGGGTTCAAGATTTAACTATTTTCTTAAAAGTGCATTTTTTGTTGTTGAAAATTATTTTTTTTTCACTAAAAATTTAACTATTCTATTTGCACTTGAAAATTTATAATTTTTAGTAGAAAATTCAACTATTAAATTTTTCGTTGAGAAATTGCCTTTTTTGGTTGAAAATTCAACTACGTGTTTGAAAGTTAAACTTCTTTGTTAAAAATTAATTTTATTCCACACACGACCGAAAAACCCAACAAGTAAAATTAGCGGGACAAAAGTAAAATTTATCGGGGCAAAAGTAAAATTTATCGGGGCAAAAGTAAAATTTAGCGAGGCGAAAGTAAAATTTAGCGGGGCAAAAGTAATTTTTTTCCAACAAATTTCGAAAAAAAATTTTAATTTCTAAAGAATTTCTTAAGAGTGCGAAGTTGTTTCGACCCCGCTTTTCAATACCAAAAAATGGCTTTTCGGTCGAGAGTGGAATAAAATACTATATGCAACACGCGGCAAACGTAGATTTTTCTCTTGGGTGATTATACTGCCCATACGAGAATATTTTTCCCTCGAGTGCTTACTGCCCTCGCTTTGATCGGGCAGTAAACGCACCCTCTGGAACAATATTCTCGTTCTGGCAGTAAACTCACCCGTCGAAAAAAATCTTCTACTTTTGTCCTTTGTTGCATACTGTACTATTATCAGCTTGATATCCACCTATTTAGTTGAAAATTTAACTTTTCTGTTAAAAATTAATTTCATTAGTTGATGATAGATCTTTGGCTATCGTCTTTTCTGGTTACATTTAACTCTTTCTAATTTTAAATTAAACTTATATTTTACTTAAAAGTAATTTTTAGTTATAACGTTTTTATTCATTGAAATACGTCACAAAAATGTTATACAAGTTTCATACACATAAAATACAGCAAGCACACTCCAGAATTATTAGAAACTGAAAGTGGTCGTTCGAGTTTAATGAAACTTGGTGAAATTGGAACTCTTAATCGTCAAGCCGAGCTCCTACAATTTTTCCACTATAAGTATGGTAAAACACAATGTTTTCACCAAACATAGAAATCTTATAGGGTATAAGAAGATGACGATTTTCCTCAGTTACTGAATCGTTAGGCATGAGGCTAATACTGTTCACGCGTGACGTGGCAGGATCCTGTTTCACCTCGAAGTGTCTGCTCTTATAAGTGATGAACCATGTTGACTCGTTAGGTTCTAGATCCTCTACGCCCGCTTGGAAATAAGATAAAGATTTGTGAGTGAAGGATGATTAAAAATCAATCTCAAAATTAAACACTGATAAATTCACTTGATAAATTTTAAATAATTTTTCTTTTGAAACATCGAATCAGCCGAAAATTTAGCTCGTAAAAGTGGAACAGTTTTGAACAAAAATTGATAAAATTGAAAATATTAAAACTGCCCTATTTCAAATCCAGAATCATTTAAAACCAAATAATGAAATACTAATGGAAAAAGAAATATGGAATGTAGAATTTTGCTCAAATAAAAATATAATTCTTCTTTTTTTAGTTATGTTTTGTCAGTTTCGTCAATTTTGTCAATAAGATGGGTGGCTTGAACTGATTCTAGATTCTTGGAACATTTTAAAGTAATTTATCCTATTAATTTATGTAATTTAGGGGTGTCCCAATTCATCTCGCTTGTCCGAAATTACCCCGTTCGACGGTACTTCTAATGTTAAACATATCTTTGATAATTTTTTTCTTTCAAGTTGATTTACTGACATAAGGTTGTTGTGTTTCCTTAACAATGTTGTCTTTTTAGAAAGTCTATATAGCTATCGAAAGTGCATATTTAACATTAAAATTTAACATTAACAATAATTTTGCAAAAAAGCTCGATTTAGTTCCACCTAGCCAGTGCATCTGTCCTGATGTGCCTTAGATCCTACTTACAGTGAACTTTCATCTATTCCAGGGCGGAGAAACAAAAACAAAACGCATGTGTGCGTCCTCGCATTGGCATTTGCGCATTTGCGCTTCTCGGCCCTCCTTTTGATTGGTCAGCTACTGAAGCGGCTGAGACCGTACAGGGAGAGTGGTGGGAGGTGAAGGGGCTTCGCCACTTGGAATATTCCAGCGTCAAATACTTCGAATAAGTGAGCCTTGGAATAAGTGAAAGTTCACTGTATAATAAAAATCACATATCATATTCATTTACCATTTGGGTTCGGTTCACGCACTGCCAAAAATCTTCCATCGACGTGTACATATACCACAAACTTTAAGTTCCGTCTAGCATCGGCCATGGTAGCAACAATATTGGTTCTTAGGTATTCTTCATCTGGAATAATTTGGTCATCAGAAAATTCAGCGTGGATCAGGAATCTTCTAGTAGGATCTACATAGCCCTTAATAATTTTCCCTTTGAGATAAGGAATAGTAACTTCACGTGGGCCAAGAATTGGCCGGGTTGAACTTCCTCCTTTATATTTCATAGCATTTAGTTCTGTAATAATAAACAATTAAAGTTTTGTAATTTTCCTATATAAGTGAATACGTTACCTCCATCTTAATTCTGTTCTATTGTTATGTCGCAACACGAATCTTTGGCTAAAATGGTATGATTCTTAACTCGTGACGTCATACCTCACGAAACGCCATAATTGTCAGAATCCCCATATCATCGAAACTGAACAGAGAAAAATGAAACGTCACACAGATTGTATACCGCAACCTGTTCCTGCCCTGGGCCAAATTTAGGAACCTATTAATCCAAAATTTTGCCGGAGTTTCAGCATCGAACAAACTCCACCTGAAACTTCACGCCCCTAAGCAAGAAGACAAAGAAGCCGTTGGGGTCTTTTTATAAAAAAAAGTACCTCCTCGCGCTTCGACTTCTTCCGCAAGCTTCACAGGATCAAATAGTAGGCATAATGCTCCAATCCGTGAAGCAATCCTTTAAAAAGGTTTTTAGCGCGACGACTTCTTTCGAAGATCTGATTGATCACGCTGTTCAAGCAGAAACCAATGATGCGGAAGGAAACCCGCGGAAGACACCTCACTCTCAATCGGCAACTCAGGACGTGGCTGCGTCATCGTCTCGCCCACCTCCTTAGTGTCACAACTGCCCAGACAGGCACTTTCACAGGGATTGCCCTGTAATCAAGGCCAGAAAAAACGAAGCCATCCCGGGAAACTGGCGAGCTCGGAAGGCCGAAGGAGAGGCTCCAGCCGTCCTCGCCGCACCTGGCACATCTCAGGCCTGAACGCCCTGTATTCAGATCCTAGCAGTCTGCCACGAGTGCATTTTCATCGGTGCACAAGGATGTCAGCGTGTCTGTTTAGGCCCTCTCCATAACACCTATGAATGTGTATCTGTTGTCTACGAAGTAGAGACCGACCACAACTTCCCTCAATCTCTCTCAAGAAAATGCCTAGACCTGATTCACGTCCAAGCCCCGCTGTTTCACCATGGTGGCCAGCTCAAGCAAACCCTCTCCGTCGTACAGCATAAGACCCGTCTCAGAAACACCCAGTTTTTCCGGGAAGCACCACGTCACTACTCAGACGAGAAGCGACACTATATAGATGAGCAAGTTCAGGAAATGCTCAGAGACGGAATAATAGAATACACTATCTCCACCTTCAACTCCGCCGTGGTCGTCGCCGACAAGCAAGACGGTGAGTACTGTCTTTGCGTCGATTACCGTCGCTTGAACGACCAGACGGTCGACGCGCCCCAATGCCTAGCCCGCATTCACGAGATTCTCAAAGATCTCGGAAGCGCGAAAATCTTCTCAACTCTTGATTTAAAGAGTAGGTATTGGCAAATACCCATGGCTCCTGAATCCTGCCAGTACACGGCTATTTGAATGCCTGGGGGTGTTCAGTATCAATTGCGTGTGATGCCCTTTAGATCAAGCGCATTGGCGTCGTCCTCGAGCCGGCAATACCGCCAAAACCAAATATCGTCCATTGAGACGATCCGGGACGCTCAGCCACCCCGAAATCGAAAGGCTCATTTATCGGGCTTTGTAACTGGGTCAAGGAGTATATTCCAAACTCCTCGGAAATACTAGCTCCCTTCACCTATTTATTGTCCCCGAAGTGTCCTTTTGAATGGACTGCCGAATTACAAGAGAAGTTCGAACTCGCTAAGCTCGCATTCCAAAACCCCGCAAAACTCAGTCGGCCCGATTCGACTTTACCTTTGTCCTTCAGACAGATGCGATACCACCCGCAAGGACGCTCGAGGTGAATTTCATCGCTGGCAAATACTTCTGCTTGCATTCAATTTCAAAATTGAAAACGTCCCTGGCAGGGAAAACGAACTGCTAGACGCACTTTCCCGTTATCCGAATCCGAACGAGATGACACCCGGCGAACCAGATTTGCAACGAAAGTTTCTACCGTCTCGTACTGAAAACGCTCCAGCTATAGCATCTGTACCCGTGCTCAGTGTCATTAAGGCTATCGCACCAACATCTTTGTTTGAAGAAGTCTTCGAGGCACAACAAGAAGATCCCACGATTACGAAGGACGCGCTTCGGTGGCGAGAATTGCAAAATTCTTGCCCCAGCACGCCCAAAGAAGAGATTTTCTTTTACCGAAACCGGTTGACAGAGGAAGGTTTTTGACAACAGGACGAAATCGTCAAACAGTGTAGGCTACAGGTGCCCGCCGCATTAAGACCGCCAATTTTTTGGGGCTATTATGATGCTGATCTCGCGGGACACCCCGGTAGCTACGAAATCATATGAGCGATCAAACCGTTCTGTTTCTGGTCGGGAATGAACCGAAAGGTCCGACGCTATGTGGTCGGATGACACTTGAGTATCTGCTGTAAGTCTGTACGCGGACAGTATCCTGCCAACCAGCGACCTAATGGGTCCTCACCCACGATGGAATCGAGGCCACAGTTTTATATTCGTCGTGACCGACTTGCTTAAACGCTGGGTGGAAGCCTTTGCACTCCGGGCGTCTTGTGCCCCACGAACAACAAAAATAATGGAAGAAGAGGTATTTTGTCGTTATGGGTGCCCACGTGAGATCCTCAGCGACTATGGCCCTCAATTTACGGGCGGAAGCTAGCCAAAAATGGGGGTGTGAATTATAATTATAATTATAATTCCATAATTATGGACGACCCCTGTTTACCACCCTAAGCAAACCCGACCGTGAGGAGGAAACAACAGACAGGTGCCTACCCGATCTTCTCTTCAGTCTCAGATGGAGCAAGAAGGCAGCAACCGGGGCCTCGTCAAGTTACCTCCTTCTGAGGAAAAATATTCTCAGCCCAGGTGAATAGAATCTGCTGCAGGTTCCTGATGCCGTCTAACGAACAGATGAGCTTCAACACCAAGAAAACGAGACTCGCGACAACCCGGACCGGTGCCAAGCTAGGTACGCCACTGCCCCGACACGGCCACGTTATACTCTAGGGGACTTGGTATACGTGCCAAATCACCAGCTGTCCAGCAAAAAGGCCGTGTTAATCAAAAAATTGGCACCTAATCGTCTCGACCCTTATCAGACCTTAGACCACATTTCAGGATAAGTCTATTGGGTCGTCAAAGATAACGTCGGCTAAAAGGTCCATGGCAGCGTGCTCATCCCAGTACCAGCACGGGCCATGATGATTGAACTGGCAGAAGCTCTGTTCAACATACATCACCCCTTCCAGGAGGTGGGGCTAAAAATTGCCGAAAGCGTCGGTGCCGAAGCCGTCCGCAGGCAGGAGGAGGATGATGATGCAGTATCATACCCTGCACACAAAAATTCCGTCCGCAACCTCGATGGGGGAAGCGTCGACATGGACTCGAGTGCCGACGGTGACTCGCACTCACTACCAGACGCATCCGCCCGGGCCCGTCCACGCCACCTTACATCCGGCACCGGGCACATCCCGCATGCCCATGATCCTGATATCGAGGAGCCAAGCGAGCATCCCGATTACGCCCGGAATCGCTGCAACCTACGACGGCAGGAGCCAGTCGGTTACCGGGACGCACGACGCTACGCAACCCGACACATTTAGGTTAGATATAATGTAAGGGTGCCGTCGAGAGGCACCCTTGTAGGGAATTAGGGCCAGTGGTTGCCGCCAGGTACAACTTTAGAAAAATCTAGGTTTATATACATATATATTTTTTTTTTAAAGGGGTAAGCAATCCGGGAAGGGGTGGAGTTTGTTTTCGGCCAATGGATTGATAGAGAAACCCGTGAGAAAAGAGCAAGGGCGTGGGAAATTCCACAGCGGCATGCTGCCGGAACGTGTTCGTCGCCTGGCCAAGTCTCTATCTCCCTTCCTCTCACTCGCGCATCTCTCTATCCTTCCTTCAACCTTACTCTTCTTCCCTCCCGCCCCACGAGTGATGCCAGCCGCGGAGTTTAATCAGCAGAAACCTTTTTCGAAATTATTTCGAAAGACGTTTCCCTGAATTATTTTAAAAACAAAAACCGAAATTTGCCTAAAGAGCGAATGCCTCAAGGGCACCATAGTGTGGAAAAGTGGCAGTAATAATATTAATAATCAAAGGAAGGATGTCTATTTTGACGATCTGTTCAAACGAACCTGGACGGTTTTTCTTCCTCACTTTATATGAATATAAGGTAGCCATGAATATATATGTTTTTAGAATACTATTTTTATTTTCTTTCGGCATTCGGAATTGTTCTGAAGTAATTACGTCTATAATGAGTTTTAAATAATTATTAACATTATTTTCCTTTTCAGCAATTCGTGATATCCATTTGAAACAGTTTTTCTTTTTCAATAATTAGATTTGTAATTTGATTTCACCATTTCATTTTATATGAAGGATTGATATTAGATGTTAGCATTTAATATTAAAACAGCTTCTAACTTCGTACGGACTCTAGCACTCGACGAGACACTCGACACTGAGGCAGCCGCCTGTGAGCGTCCAGAATGCCCAACGAAGATCAGTTGCGTATAAGCAGTTACGAGGAGCAGCAGCATCCGCTCTGCTCTCCTAGAAATAAACTCTTGTGCCAAAAGTCGTAAGTTTGATTTTCTCCGCATAAATCGACAAGTGATATGCGTCACTACCCTCGACATTTTCAAACGCAGTAAGCACACTACTTCGCAGTTCCTCTCGATTAGTTTCTCACCACAATTATCTCCTTCCCGACTGCTACCTTTCGTTCCGATTAATTTCAATTTTCCTTCCCGGGACTCGGAGGTCCGTCACTGATGTCCCCGCATCCACTCTCCTCACTCATCATTATCCCATCCACCATCGTAATATTCCGCGCATATTCACTTCATTACCAAACTTCTCTTCGGGTCTCGTAGGGATCCGCCCCCTTCCCCATTTTTCGTTCCTCGGGAAAGTTTGCCTCTGTCCACCAAGGCGGAGGATCTAACCATCATTGGCTTGGTCCTGAATGGACGGCTTTCATACCTGGCAGCATTTTATGGGGCCATAGGGCACCAAGCGCATCTACCTAGCTCCACCGAGCAGTCGACAAGAGAGAAGTTAATATGCGGCTCTTCCCGAGGCCTTACTCCAGTAGCACAACCAGGTCCTACCCGTCAGGTCTATCCCAGCCCCCGCTGCTTCTGCTGCTCATGTCCAGGCCAACCACTGAGCTCTGAGCAACATGTCACGGAGCAGCTCGTTCCCTAGCCAGTTACACTTTAACCCCCCGCCCACTCGCACATTTTTGTGACAGCCACCCACCCATCCTCTGTACCCCTAAGCGATTTTTAAAGCACGTTGAAGTTAGCTTGCACTCAAAGCATGGATTTTCAGGTAATCCAGATAAAATACATAAGTGACCTTATGTTCGCGATGATTATTGTCATCGCAGAGGTGCCCAAGAGAATTCTGCAGCGCGAGTGATAGTGTCAGAAGTGAGATGCAAAAGATCAGAGATTGAGAAAGTGTCACCCTGAAAGGCGCCCGTCTAGAAGGTGACGTTGTTCGTTGTCAGACACTAATTTCCAGATGAGATAGTAAATCTAGTTTTGCAAAGGGGCTTGTAACAAGAAACCGTTCAAAACATGAAAATTCTTCATTCAAAAATAGTTAGCAGGTCATAAGAAGGTATTTTTCATGAAAGCATAGGTTACAATTAGGATTTATGCAAAAAAGTACGGCCCTCCCCCACAAAAAATAAAGCAGTCCAATTTTCAATAAGACCATCATTTAATTTAAAAGGGTTCAATAATTATTACGTATTTTCAATTGTAGCTTAGAATTTCAGAATTTTCAATTCTGGGAATATCAAGTATTTCATATTCTCCTATTTAAGATCATTAACTCGTCATGGCTACCAGTGATAGAAATTTAAGCCACGTTTTTTATTGACAATAGCGAATAACGCCAATATTGACGCTGATCGTAAGTTTAATTTTCATGAACGAAGATGGTGTGTTACATTTTTATTGGTAGCTATGACGATTTACTGCTTTTAAATTTTATACTGAGTTTTATATTATATTGGGTTCACTGACCATTAAAATTCAGCAAAGCTGCGGTTGAAAGAAGCAGACTGCTGACACGCATCTTGATTTTTTCTGCGTAGACTTCGTAAAGGGCGAATGCTAAATTTGAAATATACGCACTGCTGTATGTGCTAATCACAATAATATTACCCGTGCAATCGTCAGAGTTGACATTCACAATGCGTGTAGAACTACGATATATTCTGAGTCAGAACAAACTGTTAAAATGAATACCATTATTTACTAGACCTTGGACCCTATTCTTCTGCCATGTAAAAAGCATTATCAGTACAATCAACGTAAATTGAAAAAAAAAACTTTATAAAATAATTATAAAATAATATCAGCATAACGAGAGGGTTTGAAAATCAGCAAACATTATCAATTCAAGAATGGGGACACATAATAATCAAGCACTATTAATATCACTCAAAAATGACCATGGAAAACAAACTGAATTTTACTCTTTAATTTCCTGAATCACATGTTTACTCAATTCATAGGAAAATCGCCCCAACACTTTTATAGAATTTAATTCATTTCAAAACATTCCAAAGTTGCTTTAACAGCCAAATTCTTACAAAGAGAAATTTTTATTCTGAAGTACGTGCTTAGGGGTCTTGCTATGAAATAGAAAAAAATGCTTGTCGACTGAATCGTTTTAGAGGATATCTTCGCTTTGGATTCAATCCAAGAAAGGCAATTCCTAGGTGAAGTAGAAATCGTGGGGAAGACTTCCAAGATAGAACTGGATGGGCAACTTCAGTATCTCGAGAAAAAGAATCCGTAGAGTCGAAAGAGATCTTTTCATCAGGAAGTCACGACGCACAACGAGAGCGATTCCTGGTGAAGCTTGGGGATGTCGTCTCTAAATATCGATCGGTTTCACGCGTTTAACTAGGCCTTAAGGATCCCGAGAGCAAGTAGACAACAGGAAGGTAGCTAGCAGAATTCCGCTGGAGTTATTAAGAATTATGAGTCCTTTGATTTTATTGTGGGCGAACACATCCTAATCGTGACTCTAGGAATATCTAGGAATATCCACGGACTTGATCTAATTTTCTGACAACTCTTCTTCAAATTTCAGGATTTAACTTGGGGCCAAATACAAGCCATGTTCCACCTCCGAGCCTAAGCTGCAGAGTTCCCATCCTAACGGGAGAGGTCTCAAAGATGTTCCTGAAACCTTTCTTGATCAGTCCAGAAACAAAGAATTATTCCAGCGTATTTATAATCGAAGTTCGTTCTTTAAAGATGTTGGCAGCCTTTTTCTTTGGGAAAAGGCGCGATAATTGAAACCCTTCCTGTCGCAATTCGAACAGGATGATAAGACAGGAGTCCCGATGATGTTGGAGCTCCTAGAAGTTACACATATACATAAAAACCGCTCCGAGAGCACCGATCACAAGGACAATTACTTTAACCGAATATTTTGTGTTCAGTCGCTACAGCTCCCTTTTGAGTTCTTGATACCTCGGAGTCTTGGAGAAAAATGTCAGGGCTCTAGTGTGAAACGGAGACTGCTTCCGAGAATCGTAGTTCCAGAAAAGTTGGCATTTCTCATTTTGGGAAATTAACTTTATCTTCCTCGGAGCGTTCCGCAGGGCAGGGTCGCGGCCAACGCCGTTAGAGCGATAAATATGTTATCAAAGCGAAAATGAAACCCTCTGTACCAGAATTAAGCCCCAATCATTTAGGAAAAGCAAAAGTTTGCTCCTTCAACCAGGACTGATCTTCCATATTTCTGTAAAAGTTTCCATGCATTCTCTTCTCGAGGAGTTGTTGGCGGATTTTTTCAACCTATGCTTTTTATACTTAGGCTTTTAGAAGTGAGGCATCTAGATGGAGTAATGCGCGTTCCTGACTTCTGATGTTAAGATTTAGGCTAAGAGTCTCGGGCACCTGCTCCGCGGCTTTGTAATGAAGCGCTCCTTTACCAATTATCTCGTGTTTCCTGACCATTTTTAGGAGAGGGTGTCTTCCATTTGCAACGGTTTAAGCTGTTTCCTGAACAATTCGGTTATGAAGACATTCGAGATTCAGGACTCCGAGCCCGCTTTGACGACGATCCAGTAAGTATAGGTCTCTTCAGGGTCAAGATGTCTAGTAATACTTATATCCACAAGCACAGTTTCCGGTGAACGCCAGTAATCAATCCTGGCTTCATATTAATCCGGGCACACTTTATCCATTCAAAGTTCATACCAATCTCTGCTCTGTACCCCTTGGCGTCCCAGAGAATTGCGTAGCGCGAGAGATAGTGTCAGTTGGTAAACAATTGCGATTTTTAAAATAAAATAGTCTAGAATTTTCATTTGTCCAGAAAGAATCATCCAGGTCAACTTGGAATTTAAAAATATATGTGGAATGACCCATATATGATTAAATTACTAAAATAGATGTCTTAGGTAGACACAAATTAATGCAGAAAATTGTTTAGAGAGAACATTTTTTTGTTTTAAGTTTTATGTCAAAGTTGAGTTTGTTTATAAACGTTTTATGATATATTTATAATTTATTATTATTATTTCCAGGGGTGAGACCGTAAGAGTTCCTGACGCTTGCGTGATTGCGTTGCGTTCCGTTGCAAGCCTCAGCGTGACCCCAGCGCCCTCTCCATAAAGCGAGGACCGCAGCTGCACTATTGGCCGAAACTTCTGACTCACTGATGCAGTTACGGCCCGTGAGTGTAAGACGTTTCTCCGCAACCGCAGCACAGTGACAAAGGATATCAATAGCTGTCTCATAATACCTTCCGAACAGACGACAGAAGAAACTTTCTGCGAGTCCTATCTTATGTCTGTGATATCCGAGGTTCCCCTATATACATCTCTGTTAAGACTTAGACTTCGTTCCTTCCGAGTTTGAGTATTTCCTTCGCTCAATTAAGGTTTAGCTTTAAACCCAGGCGTGTTGTGGCCTGTCTGCAGCCAGTGGCCAATTCCCACTAATCCTGATGTTCCTCGGTCAGCCAAGCATTGATTTGTTTAGTCACTAACCTACTGGAAATGCCTAAAACTGGCTCGGGTCCAGTAAAGTTTTCTCTTGCTGCTAGTTTTGCTAGCCTGTCCGATATTTCATTACCTTTGATGCCGCTGTGTCCAGGGATCCAAAGTAGAGTCACTCGGTTTTCCGTCGCTAGATTTTTCGGTGCCTCAAAGCACTCCCATACTAGTAGCGACGTAATCGTTGTTCCATTCAAGGCCATTATAGCTGTCCCACTCTCTGAGCAGATACGGATGTTTCTTTTGTTGCCATACTCCTGTGACTTATAGGCGCACTGGAGCATGGTCCTAATTTGAGATTGTAAAACTGTGGCGTAGGACCCCATCGGGATGTGAAGCCTATTCCACTCCTTCTATGATATACACCGGCTCCTGCCTTCTCCTTGTTTCTGGAGCCACCTGTAAACCAGTTATCCCCATCACTGGAAAGGTATGCTTCACCATTAACCCAATCCTCCTTCGTGGATAGGCTAACAGGATACTTCTTGTCGAAGAGATAGCGAGTAGGTGTTTTGTCCCTGAGCATGCTCAGTGTCGGCCTTGATAGTGAGAGGGAGGGGCTCCAACCCTGTTAGTATCCCCAATTCCATTTTGTGTGTTGACTTTGAGGTACCAGCGATACCTCTTAAAATCAGTCCCCTGATTCTTTCCAGTCGAGACTTCACACTGGACAGTTCGACCCTGCTCCATCAGACCACCACCGAATAGGCTAGCCTGGGTCGCAAGATCGCTGTAAAGATCCACATAAGTGTCTCCGGCTTCAAGCCCCCGTTTTTCCCTATGTTTTTCCTACAGAGCCATAGAGTTGCTACTAGCTTTTTGCACTTGTTTTACAGGTCGTCCTTCCATGACAACTTCGTATCTAGGATGACTCTTAGATATTTAGCTCGTTCTTTGATTTCCAGTTGTTGTCCTCCCAATTGCAGTGAACTCGTGGTTCCCCACTGATACCGTGTGGGAAATACAACTGCGTCTGTCTTACTCGGATCGACCGATAATCCAGTCTTCTTGCACCAACAAACCAGTATCCTCAGTACTTGCTGCATTACTCCGAAGAGCACATCCAGATGCTGACCGCGGTCGATAACCAATATATCGTCCGCCTGGCGTATAATGTGGCAGCCCTGAGTCCTGAGCAGATCATGCAGTGTATACAGTACCAAGCACCACAGCAGGGGCGAATTAACGCCTTCCTGTGGACATTCCGAGTCAACGGTTCCACGTAAAGTTGTATCACCCTTAGTCGTTGTTAGGTTCGTGTTGGCCAACATGTGGCAGGTTCATTCCACGACTGCTATAGGTACACCATGTGCAATCATGCATGCCCTGATTACGTCTCTGGAGGTGTAATTGAAGGCTCCTTCGATATCTATAAAGGTTCAAATCGCGAGACCTTTCTACTTAAGTTGTCCTTCGATTAGGTTTACTGCTCCGCTTAGAGCCGTCTTGGTCGAGTGACCAGTCCTATAGGCGCGTTGCTCCTTCTGAAGTGCCCTACTTGACAAGTCCCTGTCGCGGATATATCTATTCACAAGTGTTTCCACTGTTTTTAGTAGGAAAGGTGTGACGCTTATGGGACGGAAATCCTTCGATAAAGTATAACCGATCCTGCCTGCTTTCGGAATAAAGACTACTCTCGTACCTCTCCATGCCGTCGGAAGATATCCCAACGTGAGACTAGCCCTAGCAAGTCTCACGAGCGGTCCTACGATGATCTCTCGCACCCTCTGTAAGAGGGCAGTGTATATGCTATCCGGACCAGGAGACTTGTAAGGACTGAAAGACTTTAAGGCCCACCTGACCTTGGAGGGAGTAACAATCTCATTGGTCAGCCGCCGTTTCGGACCCAGCTGGGCCTCAGGCGGCTTTGGTTGCCTCTGAGGTGTCGCCCCCTTTTTTGCAGATCTTACGAAGTCCGGAAAGTGTGCCTTGATCAGGTGAGTCAAGGTCTCCTCGTCCGGCGCTGAGTATCCCCTGTCAGGCAATTTCAGGGTGCCGAGAATAGCATCCGGGTTTCGAAAAAGCAGCTTGTTCCGTCTAACTACCCTTGATTCTTTCTCGGTGTCTACGCAAAAGTTGGTCCAGCTTTCTTGCTTCGCCTTACGTATTGCACCCGTGTATTCATCCCTCATCGTCGTAAATGAGGTCCATAGTTCATCCGTTTTGCCAATACTGGCACGTCTTAACCTCTCTATGGTATCCCTGC